>WEKW01003430.1:30571-46454 GCA_013389905.1 Sula dactylatra | reverse complement strand
ATATATATACACACACACACACATATATATATATAAATATAAAGTAGGCATCCAGTGAGTTGTTAGGTTTCCCTTAGATACTCTTTTCTTGTTTTTGAGCATTTTTACTGGAATTATGGGAAGTTAGCATCNTCTCAGGATTGTTTACCACAGGGCAAGAATATTGCTGCTGTTGTCATGAAGCTGCAAGATTACTATGCTAGCCCCTATGAATGAGCTGGAAGCTCTAATATTTCAAAAGTCACGTTTGGGAAAGAAAGAATTTTAAATTATAGTTGTGCTTTATTGTTAGTATTTCCTTTTGTTACAAAAAAAGCCTTCTAGTCTGAGCAGAAGAGAAGTTACTAAATCATAATAAATTTTGACAGAAGTTGGTTTTGTCTGCTGGGGCCTGTGTTACGGGCACTCTTGGAAGTCAGTGAAAGATAAGTTTTTTGCTTTCAATTATTTTCTAGAGGAACTTTGTTCATTTGGTATGAACCATTTTGGAGATGATGATCCCTGCTAAATGAACGTGTGACTTCTCCTGCTTTTAAATGTAGAAAGATCATGTTCTGCAACACAGCTGTTTGAAATTCTCCAGTGCTTTTCCTAATCTTTTACTTTGTTAAATTTTAATGTTGAATAGTATTCATCAGATTACATTTGCAATGATTTTTTTAAAAAAAAAAAAAAGAGAAGTAATTTCTGATGTAGTGAACAAAGGGTTGGTTTTTTTTATCTAACTTCTTCTGTTGCTATACATGACTTTGGTCTGTTTAACTTTTTTTATTCCTACTAATTGTAATGTTAAAGATGTCCCAGGCTTTCCTAAAATGTTTTGAATTTTTTTATTTATCTGTTTCCAAATTCTATTTTATTCACTTCTTTCTTTTGAATTTTTAATATTAAGCTTTCTGAAAAGATGATTCTTAAAACAAACACAACCACTCAAAAAACCACCCTGACCCTGCTAATACCAGACTGAAAGTTGTTTTGTTTACTTCCCCAACATGGTGGTATTTTACATCAAAAACCTGTGGAATAGCTGTGCAGAACCCAGACAGTTAATCTTACATGTGTAGAGTACTTGTCCATTTCTTTTGTTTCCTTTTCAGGCTTACCAACTTTTTATTGTAGCAAATTGTTTTGTGCTGATGTACCATACTCATGAAAAGCTTTGACTGTTCATACTATGAAATTTCCTAGTGTATTTGAATAACAACATGTTTTATTTGCCTTTAAGATTTATTCCGGATAATGTTACATTTGATGATAAGCCAAAAGATGTAGCCTCAGAAGTGAATGTAGCTTTATATAAGCCAAAGTACTTCACATCTGCTGCTCTGGGAACATCAAAGGTATCTTACAAAGTTTTTGTGGTGTTTTTTGAATTAGTTTAATTTTATTGTCAACTGATAAATTATTTAAGTAGTGGCGAAAAGATTCCTGATTATCTTCACCATTTCAAAATAAAGACATCAAATATGTTAGAAGATGTAAGTAAGTTACGGAGCCACAAGTTGCAACCCTGTAAATAACCTTGAGTTTTGGGTTCTAAAAGGTATTCGGCTTCTTTGTTACAAATTAAACACTACATTTTGACCTCATTATACCTCTGTTACAAGTTGCACATGGAATTTAATCACAGTTAAATCTTCTAATTTGCCTAAAATGGATATTTTGTGTGTAGCTCAAGGAGAGCCTTTTTGGTGGTAGTGCCAGGCTTAAACAGTTGCTTCCCCTCCTTGTAGCTATTCCTTCTTGCTCCGTCTTATGTGACGGCCAAAACTTCCATCTGGCCATGGAGTGGACCAGATTGGAGAAGTGATTAGTTGCTGGATCATTTTTCAGTCAGATCTGTTTCACCTTCTGGTTAAGGGTGCAGTTGCACAAACGCTTTCATTGTCCCCTTTGCAATCCACGCGTGATTCTAGGAATGAGTTGCTGCTGGAAGAGGAAAGGAGAGGAGTTGGTGGCTGCTTCAACACCAGTATCTGCTGCCACAAAGGAAATTTGGCTTGCAGAGATTTCATGTTGTGACACCTGCTGTTACAGAACCCTTCAGTGCTTGAGGAGACTTCATTCTTTCACATAGTTAAAACTCCTTGATACTTGTTGTAGAACAAATTCCAAAAGGTTGTAATTAAGTCTATTTTAGTAAACGGTTATTATAGCTAATCGTTGTAGAGAACATTAGTAACACTTTTACATTGCTTCTTAAATGGGAAGTATCGAATAATTTTCTCTGAAAAGACAGAGCTGCAATGTTTAGTTTTAGTGTTTCTGCTTCTACAAGTAGCATTCTTACTTTTAAGGTAGATATCACATGGGATGAGACGGATCATGAACGAGTAACATCGCTCAGCAGAACTTTTAAAAAAGAGGAACTTCTTGACATGGATTTTCAAGCTTATTTGGCTTCGTCTAGTGAAGAGGAGGAAGAACAGCAACAAGGTACTGTCCACAAAGTCGTTAGCTGCAGTGTTTTGACCTCAAGTTATTTAAATATGTAAATTTCACATCTTTAGAAAATTCTTTGAATGTTGTCTTCTACAGGAAAAATATTACGCTCATTGTATAAAAGCTGTGGTCAGGTTCTAATATGAAAATAACCTACCTTTCCCCCAGAGCTGAACATCTCCAAAAGTGGTGTATTTTGTTTGTGTGACCCAAAGGTGGAGGGAAATATTAGGAAATAAATGGATTCATGACAGAACATTGACAGATTGACAGATGCTAAAAATTTTTTTGAAAAGATTCATAAGATAGGCATGTTAGCATGGAGGTTGTTAAGTTCTTTAAATTTACTGGAACTTGACATGCCTTTTTTCTTCATTTCTTTTTTTGTTTGTTTGAGTTAAATACGCTTTTCCAGTGTACTTCATACGTGCTAAGAAAACACATGTACAAGTTTTTAAAATGGTGTCTTTAAAGCCACAGTTGAGATTATTTGGAGAATCAGAATCAGGTTTGCATAATTAAATAACATCACTAGTACAACCCCAAAATTACTACATTCTTTTTGAAAACAAAGTACGTTAGCTGAATTTGGAGTTACAGCTTACTTAGAAGGTTCGTTAGTAAGAGTTTGACTTAAGTATTATCACCCTAGCTTTAAAACAGCTTTCTGGTTTTCTTTTCTGCACTGCAAAATCTCTTTGCGTGGTGTAATTAATGTTTGATTAAGGCAAGTTTAATGATTATAATTTGAGTGATTTCAAGTAGCAAGATCACAGATCTAAATCATGGCATGTTTTCTTTATTGCTGATGTGATAAATCTGTTAAAGAAAAGTTGCTTTTCATCATACATTTGAAGGGTTTGTGTGGAGAATGTGGTAGCTCTTCTGTTCATTCAGTGCTGAATGAAGATATGCTGCCTTTCCATGAAGTCTGAGTAACACTGATCAAAAATTTCCAAATGCTAGGTGATTAGGAGTTATCCTAATGTTTGAGCCCCTGAATAGCTGCTTTCTGAATAGGATCTTGCACCTCTTGAGTATAAAATAATTTTTGTCCCATCCCATGTGTTGTGTCTCCCCCCCGCCCCGTTTTCTTTTTTCCTCCTACCACTCTCTTTTTTTAAAGGTACCTTAACATTTCTTTGTCAAGTTTGTCAATACCTACTAAAATCTCTTCATTTCTGAGAAAAAATTATTTTCAACAGAACTGGAGGTGCTTACTTTTCAGAGGAAAAGTCCTAGTTCGAAATGTGAACTGGTCAATGACTACATGAATTAGGTAGAAAGCTTACTGCGGAAATCTACTTGTAGGTTAATATAATGTTTTGTCCTCTTCATGGCACTCTATACACATACTGAAGTCTCCACAGGGCAAGGAGATACTGAAGAAGCTGCCCTGAGACTGTGCTTGTTGGAATGGCCTAGAGAGGGTGTTGAATGCACTCCAGACCTTAGAAGGTCCCGAGGGAGAGGCAGATTGTGCAGAGCTTTTTCACTCCAGCAGTAGCTGCTCTTGGGTAACCACGGGAGTGTGAATGGCCATGGACAAAAGCTCTGCTCTGGGCCTTCTGGTATTCCTAAGCTATAGGTCTTATATAGTGAGGGGAAAGGTAAGCAGCTGGACATATTTAAGGGAACTTTAGAGTGTAGTAGTAACATCTTTCAAATGCTTTTTGATTCATGTAACTTCTTAAGAATATAAAGAGGATGTCATCCAACTTTGAAAGGTATGTAAATCTTCTGTGTATGGTGGACCAACATGTAAATTTCTGAATTACCTGCTTGTTTTTGCTCTCAAATTCAGTCTGTTCTTGATTAATAATATCTATAGCCTAAATTAGAAGGCAAAGAAAATGTCATTAAGCCTTAATCAGGTCTTTCAAACAGATGTTAAAATTGATTTATACTGCATTAAAGCAGGTTGTTGCAATCGGAGATGAGTTTGGAGCGTGCAAAAGAACATTACAGACTTTTCTGGTTACAGAGTTGGGAAATCTTCTGGCAGCAAACTCAGCTTGGAAATATCTTTGCAGGGTTAATGTCCATTTGCTTCTCATCTTAAATAAAAACGCACTTATAAACTGCACCTCCATAGCTTTAATTTCTCTAGTAAAGCTTAGTAAAGTATCTAAATGGGAGCAGTAGATGCAGAGGAAAGCATTTCCATCTTCTTATTATGTACAAGACTACTGCTGTGTTAAAAAACAGGATCTGTTATTGGGTGGTGATGAAAGCAAACATCTATGAGTGAGCAACAGTTCAGAAATTTTAAAAAGTAAACTTCCATTGCTGGGAAGGAAAAGAAATGGACCTTAAATAATCTTATCACACTAATAAATTTTAAACCTGGAAATGTCTAAACTCTAATGATGTTTTGAAAAGTAAGTTATTAATAGAGGAGTTATGTTGCCATGTCTTTAATGTGTTCCTGACCTTTTATCCATTCAGTTATGTGAGACAAAACAGGATTCCATCCAGCAGAACTATGTGGCACTATGCACAAATGGGAAAAATCAATGTCAGCTGCTTAAGTGGAAATGTAGGAGTGTGATAAGAAGGAAAAAAATGTCCTGGACTTTTATTCATATTTTTTAACTTATTAAAATGTTTTATTTATAAACAGGTTTTTGTTGGCCTGGTCTAACCTGTTTTTTATGGAATTTTTCAACTTAAAATATGTGTATCATGCATGTTAGTGTTACTATTATACAACAGTTTTGTAACGTCAGGTATTTCAGTTACCTGGCACGTTGTGGTGCATAGCACAAAATATCTCCTTTACATTGATTCTGAATTTTCTGTTACTTGGATGCATTTGTTCCAGTTAGGAAGCATTTGTGGTGTGCATCAAATCCAGCCCATAATTTTGACCGTGAGCACCAGTGACTTAGTGTATGGCTTTGTAAATGATGCTTCAAATTAAGCATTATGTGTTTTATGCCTAAGCTTTTGTATCTTTGCAAGAGCAACATCTTTTCTGCTCTTCTGCTTTGCACAGCCACGCAGAATACCTGAATAGGCTATATGACAAAATATATTTATCAGTGTGTTTTTAATTAGCTGTACTTGACGATATAATCATAGAATCATAGAATATCCTGAGTTGGAAGGGACCCACAAGGATCATTTAGTCCAAGTCCTGACTCCACACAGGGCAACCTAAAAGTTTAACCATATATCTAAGAGTTGTCCAAACACTTCTGGACACAGACTGGTAGGGAACTCTGTGTAGAGCCCTCCTCTCCACAGTAGGAGGTTTAGTAGGGAGCAGTCTCTTGTAGTATTGGGCTTCCAATACAAGACTCTACAAAGACAGCGGATGTTTTGTTTTGTGCTGCTGCACCAATGCTGGAGGTGCACGAGTGTGAACAAAGAAAATGTAGTTGTTGGGAAGGAGTTGTTGCTGGATGGAGTTTCACTTTTTTTTAATAATGATGCTAATCTTATTTTTAGTAATTAATGTTGAAAAAAATCAGACCATTTATTAAATCTTTTTACAATTCTGGAATCTATTTGGTGCAATAACTCTGGCTACATATATAAATTTAAATGCATCTTTAACATTTTATCACATGATAGTACAGTCTTCCTTGGTGTCTTAAGAGTGAACAGTATTCATATGTGTTTATATTTGCTAGAACTATTACAGAAGGCAAAGAAGCAGAAGGTGATGGATGTAGAACATGCAATTATTTAATATTGTCCCTGAATCCAGTGGGTGTTTATAAAATGCATTGAATAGGAAATTATTTGGGTTAGCTTTTCTCTCTTATTCCTGTATAGCTGCTTTGGAGTCTCTTGGGCATTACTGCTGCTTCCACAGTAACCAGGATTTGACTTGTTAGCATATTTCTGTTGGGTTAGTTTTGTCATACTGCTAAAATATTTCAAAAGGACACAAGCTAGTAAGAGGAGTTTGCAGTTTATGATTTAACCAAGCCTGGGTGGAATTCTGTGGGACAGAATAGAAATACCACAACCTGGTTATTTTCTTTCTACGAAGCATCAGAAGCTTGATACAACTGATGCAGGTGTTGGATACTTTTCCAAACCATTTTGCAGGAGCTTTTGTGTTGGGTTTGTTTTTTAAATTAAAAAAAAAAAAAAAAAAGTGCTTGGAAGGCTGGGAACAAGGGTCATTTCTGCTTTCCTTCTAAGAAGTTTATGCAAGCTGTTGGAGGTGTTCTCTAAGTTAGGATTGAAGAACACAGCTGAGTGTGCTTTTGCAGGCCAGTGTGTCCCTGCTCAGAAACAAGTAGAGAGGAGCCAGCTCTGATGGCAAGCATGTTCATCTTGGCTTATGTCTGGCTGGCTTAGAAGCGTGGTTCTAAGGATGCCCAGTCACCTCTCACGTGCAGCCAGGTGCTTAAAGGCTGCAACAGCCACAGCCACCTGCTTTGCAAAGTGAGTTTTTAAAATTGCATCCAGGGCATACCACTGAAGTGGTTAGACTACCCTGACCTGAAAAAAATATGAAAACTAAAAAAGCCAGAATGTAGTGCTTACCATTAATTTATTGTTATCTGTTCACATTTTGTTCTTCCAGTATGTGTCTTCCCCCTGAAAAATATTTTACAAAAAGATGCCTACTGTGATATGCTTTAAATAAGCTTGGTTCTAAATTTTTCATTTTTTATTATCATTTGGATGAATTAATGGGTTTTGCACAACTTATTCTTCAGATGATGCTGAGAATGTGGGAAAGCAGGGTTAAAACTCGAAGTTTTTCTCTGTTCATCACTATTTTCTAGCTCAAGACTGAGGTTAACACATTTAATTTTTTGTATCATGCTGTAGTACTGTGCAATAACCTCTACCTCAGACTTGCTTCTTGAATGCTGGAGTGCAGAGTTCTTTATTTTTCATTCTGCAGGTCTACATGCATTGTAGGGTTTTTTTGTGTTGGTCTGAATTTGAGTAACTATCCCAGGTAGAATTGAGACGTTTAGAGTATTTTTATGGTATGGCATCCAGGTCAGTAGTTGAATTTTCTAGTGTGCCATTACATCATGAGGGGGAATTTTACCTTTCCATCTTTAAAAGAAACTCGGCTTTGCAACAGACCTCTTGTCAAATGTTGTGTCTGCTATAATTTTTCTACTGACTTTAGTTTAAAAAAAAAACAACCAAAAACAAAAAAAGAATCATCTACTCAGCCATTGCAAGGTAATCTTAAACTAAGAATACCATTTCTTCAAAACGCTGCAATTACAACAATGTGATGTCAGCTAACACAGCTGTCAGTCAGCAATTTAATGTAGTGAGCCTCTGCATTTGTTTGTTTTGATGAATTTAAAAACAAACCAACCCTACAAGCTATTGTATTAGAATGTTTCTGACCTGCCTCAGGATTTAAGCTTTTTTTCTTAGCTCTTTTAGCACTCCTGTTACCTGTCTCCTTTTAAAAAAAAAAGACTATACTTGTCTTTTGTACTTTGAATTTCATCTGCTTTTGCATTTTCTTTCTTCACAGGTTAAGCTTTTTTCTCGTAATTGTATTTCTCTTGCAGTGCAGCTGTTAATGCACCAGAACTTTGTTTTGTTTGTGTGTTGTGTTCAAAAAGTCTTTGAACAAGCTATTGGCAGAAAGCATTACTTTCTTAAAATCCATCAGAAAGTGGTTCCTCGTGTTGTGCAATACAGCGTGATACTTGAAAGCTAGTGACAAGGTTATTTGAACTCTGAACAAACTTTGAGAACATATTCAGCTCATTTTGCTTTCTTGCAGCTGTTGTCAAGTGTTCTTTATTTGCTTACAGAATGAAAAGGCTCCTAAGGGGTTTTTTTTGAAGGCAATGTTGAACATTTGACAAAAGAAATGCATGTTTTATGTAAATGAGAAAGTATGACAATATGCATTGCTACTTAAATTTCTCCTAGCAAAATTAGGAAAAATAGTCATAAATAC
Source organism: Sula dactylatra (assembly GCA_013389905.1). NCBI lineage: Eukaryota > Metazoa > Chordata > Aves > Suliformes > Sulidae > Sula > Sula dactylatra. The sequence continues at coordinate 38,104 of WEKW01003430.1, read as the reverse complement.
AAATCGTTAGCCCCTTACTTTTCCAGTTTCAAGGAAGCCTTTCTTAGCCTAAGGATTTCTTCAGTTCCCATCCAGTATAGCTTTACTTCTCATTTCACATGATACCGGGAAGAACAAACAACAAAATGGCTTACTTTTTTTCTCAGTCTTCAAAACTGAATACCTTTTGCTGTATGAGCAGATGCTTTCCTCTTAGGAGATCCCAGCTGCTGATGAGGAAAGTGGAAGAGCAGTTGTGGTTAACTGAACAGTAAAGATTTCTGCTCCCAGCCAACAACCAGCTTCTTGTGGTGATGGGATGTGCAAGAGAACAAGTGTCACACCTAAGTTTTAGCCAAAGACCAGACGTTGCTCTGTGTTAACTTGCAACTGCGGTCTGCCCTTTAGACACAGCTGTGTTGTCCATACAAGTCGGTACTGTAGGAAGCAGAGCTTTACTGCTAAACCAGAGAAAAAGAAAAAAGGAGCCTGCCCCAAACCTAGTTTTCTACAGTTAAAGGAGCTGCTGCATCTATAAAGCCTTAAAAGACTGTTCTCTCTATAAAAAATTTGTTTAAAAGCTTATTTTAGGTCATGCTGTAATTGTGTTTTTCTAAAAAAAGGAGGAAAAAACCCTCTTTCTGTCTTGCTTCATCTGTTAATTCAGCAAATCACTGAAGATTAAGGCATTAATTGTCTCTGTTACAGAATCTTGCAAGGTTTATTTGTTAAAATGTAGTACTCTTTTTCAAAATGCTCTACACAACTATTTTTTGAGATTTAGGTACTACTCTGCTGTAAGGGATTCTGAAACTAATAAATTCAAAATGCAGTAAAGGATGCTGTGTCCGATAAATGACTTCCTTTGCTGGACAAATTTTTTTTGTCTGTTCAGATACTGTTTTTATTTCCTCTAAGTGGGGTATTCTGAAACTGGTTACTCTTTGTGGGAATAACAGATTAAAATATTTTAGATTGTGTTTTAGAAACAATGTATGTGCCTTAGGTGTGTTTCCTAATCATTAACTTTGAAAGTGATCACCTTCTTGAGGCTGTCTGTGATAGCTTTACCCCGTCTTCCTAGGTGGTGATGTAGCTCATGAAATGGAAGATGACAAACCCAGGAAAAGCCAAAAAGATGACGAAGAACAAATTGCCAAGTACAGAGAACTTCTGAAAAGTATCCAAGAAAAAGAGAAAAAACAGGAAGAAAAAGATATAGGAATGGAGATTAAATGGGTTCCAGGTAAGCTTTTTTTTTTTCTTAGTTAGAGGATATGTAATACTGGTCTGTTAATAGGGATTAAGTGCAAGGTGTCAAATTTATAGTAGTAGAAACTGACCTTTTTTCCATAAATTGAAATCCAGATGGATTACAATGAGGGAAGTAGAAGAAATAATATGACTGAACTCCGTTCCTCAGCTGTAAGCTTCTCTTTGTAGCTTATTTTTTGCCAGGTTTTTTTGTGCTTGCTTTTTCATTTATCACTTTATAGGTTTTCTTGAATAGAATTCAGGTATTTGCCATAGAATCATAAAACATACCTACACTTCTAAAAATGAAACCCAATATGATTTGGAAACATAGCATAAAATTAGGAGGAGGAGAATGGTTGGAAAATCTTCTTTGCATAATGCTGAAGATTTGGGGGAACAGGGAAGGGAGAAGTCAGACCTTCTGGTGAGACTGCTCTGTGGGAAAGAAAGCTACCAGGAAGAAAAGTTGGGAGGTACTTGGTTGTATTTAGTGACATTCAGATTTTCATCTAGAAATTAAAAGAAAGAAATTACTTTACAATATAGCATCTCAGCAGAACTCATCCTGAGATCTGAAAACCAATGTCTAGGTTTTTTCCTTTATGATGAAAAGACATTCATGCTGATTTTTATATTTTGTTTATGGGTGTGTGCTTTCCCTGAGATGTAATGAGCCAGTTCAATAACTCGCTACATCCAAAAAGGGAAAGGTTTGCACTGTGGCCTCTCCTCTTTGATCCTGGCCTAGAGCTCATTGTGACTGCCCGTACCAGCCCTGGCACTCGTTAGGTCTCCTTGCAAGCTTAATTTCATTCGCTAAAATGGCAGAACTACTCTGGAAAAGAAGGAAAAGTCTGGATCTTTTTTTCTGCTGGGTTAGTGAGTGAGATAGGCAAATGCAAGCATTTGGTGAATGCTCAGAGGGTTGAATTATGCAGTGCGTAGACTAGGGAATTGTGACATTACCTTCTCAGGGACAGCAAGGTGCTGTATTGTCTCAGCAGGTGTAGGACTGTAGGCCATGTGAAGACACAGCCTGATCTATTACTGTAAATACTGAGACCAGACACATACTAGAATCCAGCTGTTTCATCACTGGTGTGTTAGTTCCAGCTAGGATTCCATTTCTAATTACATTATTTACATCAATATTATTCTGATTTCACTCAGGTAACTTCTGTTGAATATAAATGCTGGCTTTTTAAATCTTGTTCAGGTCTACTGAGTCAGTGAAATTGACTGAACTGAATGGAATAGTTTTATTTCTAGTTCTTGATAAGATCTGTATTCAGAAGTATACACTGGCGTTAAAAACAGTTGTGTGTTTTCAGTCGTGCTTATATAATTCCAATCATTCCTGGCATGAATTCTCCCAAAACTCTTTAGAAAAAGCATGTATCATGCGCGATAGGACAAGTGCTTGCCAACACAGCTGTATCGTCATGTTTTACTTCATCTGTCCACAGTGTGTCAGTATTTGCATTCTTGAAGTTGCTCACTAATTCACTGTGTCACTGGGCATTCGAGGCAGATGAGTTGTCATAGATCAGTAGCTATAAGATTTTTACAAAGATTTGTTGTTGCCACCCTTCAGACTTGAAGGTGAAAATCACAGTTGAAACAATTACTGCTAGGAATGTGTTCTGTATTTATACAGGGCAGGCATTGTTTAAACAGTTAGAAAAGCTACCATTTTTTTTTTGTTGGTTTGGAAAGCACATTTGGGGTTTTTCTGTTTGTTATACATCCTGTCTTCCAAAGAACCTTGCAAATTTTATAAATGGAAGTTCTCAAAATTAAAAAAAAGATTAAGCAACGTAATATGGTGACATAGGATCCTAGAGCAAACCATTCATTGGAGGAGATGGAAAATTGTTCTGAGAGAGACTAAAGGAAGCTTAGTAGCACAGGGAGAACAAGTAGTTTTCTGAAGGGCTCAACCTCTTAAAACTGTGCCTTGCACATTACAACTAAATTATATTAATGTTAAGGATCTGTAGTAGAGATTGAATCCATTTCCCTAATACAGGGGCTCCCTGTTTCTTTGCAACTGAACTTGACTTTGGAAAATGGGATTTGTTCCATATTACATCTAGTCCAATCCCTTCCTTACCGCACCTTCTCACGGGGCTTCTAGGACTTTTGCTATATTCTCATCTTTTTTTTAAGGGAGGGATGGGGAAAAAAACCAAACCCAAACCAAACAAAAAACAACTATCCTGATAAATATGACTGACTTTGTCTAGAGTCAGTTGGATGTCTGTGTACTGGGCCAGATTTGTTCATATAATGATGGGTTAAACGTATGTGTGTGCACAATGAAGTTTACATTGGTAGTTTATAGTATTTGATGTAAGTTTAGCAACAATGATTTTGCGGCGAATGGTAGTGTTTCCTCATTTCTTACCCTGAAAAAGTTAGAGTATAATCAAAGAGCAGAGGTTCTGGAAATCACAGAATTGTTCACTTGCCTTTGCTAGTTAGACTATTCACTTCCATGAGGTCAATCAGAACCTCTACTACCTATTAGTCCCTGGAATATGGTTTTGTCCAAAACAAAAGTCCTAAAAGTGAAGACGAGTGTCTTAACTTCGCTTTCGAGTCTAATGTATGAGAACATGTCAGCCGTTACTGATTCCAAGCAGCATTTGGAGAGGAGGTCCTGCACACCTGAAATGAAAATTTTTTTTTAAATTGTTTTTTTACAGTGGAGCATAGTCAGCACATGCTGAACAGTAGTTTATAGCTCTGGCAATATATAAACCGTTGAGACTGTGCTTTCTTATGGGAGATAAGTTATTATGTTATTTTTTTCTTGAGCAAATGTGCTTGTTTAAATTCCAAAACAATTTAGTTATGTTCAGTTGGAGCATTCTGGGAATTCAAAAATAGTTTTTATTATAATCTCTTCAGACTCTTTAATTTTTTCAGACCTAGTTTGTATCCGTTGAAATATTTTTATTATCAAGCTCTGCCTTAATCTGCTTGACTTGCTGCAAAATCTTTTTCCTGCCCGAATGTTTAATATACAGAGTTACAACAGTTAAATCTAGGAAGCTTTTCAATTGAAAGGCAGAGATTTGAATTAATTTAAAAATTTGAGTTTTGGCACAAATATTTACACATGGTTATAGCAAGCATACTTTGTGAATGATTCAGTTATTCTTGAATCATAATAGTTTTAAATAAACCACAGTGCCAGCAAAAATAAATTAGACCTAGTTCCAACTCTTTGGTCTGTTTCTTTTAGGCACAAAAACAGTGTTATATTTAAGCATCCATCTGTTTTCTTCATCATATCTGATTTGAGCAACAATTACTATGCATCCTTATCCAGCTCCAAAAATCCCTCTTTAGAAGGTGAAGAGGGAGGAGACCACAACTGCATTTCTTGATGATATTCAGCTGGTTTTTCATACAGGTTTTGTTTGTTGGTTTTTGGTTGGGTTTTTTTTTTATTGGACATAAAAATTCTTCCTTTGGGAAGAAGGAGATGTAAATATTTATCTAGGCTTAAAGAAAAACTTAGAATTTGTTTTAATCAGCAGTAGAATAGCAGGCAATCATGTTTCTGTAACGTGCATAGTAAACCCCAGCTGTATGTTTTTACAGATTATATGGAGTACAAAAATGGTCGTATGGAAATGTATCTCAATCAAATCATTGCTTAGCGTATCCTCTGACGGAAGCAGTCTTGCCTCTTGAAGCGCGAAGCAGCGTGTGCTCAGCTGTGCATGGGCTCAGCACTGTAGTTCTTCACACTTGACGTCTTAGCTGCTAAGTGTGGTGGGGTTTTTTCAGGCGGATTATAAGAAGTTAGGAAAACTGTCTTGACTTAAGATGTCTTATCTTCGAGGGTAACAAACTTTAATGTTATCAGAATACTTCTGTCTGGCATTCTTTTTAGCTACCTGCAACAAGGTGCTGCTTTTTTCTGGTAAGTCATTACATGCAACGTGAACCTGCTCATTTAGATTTCCTGAGAACAGAGTAGTATTTTCTTAGCTACTAATAATTGTCACAGTTGCATGCTGTTAAACTTCCAAAGTTTTCAAAACTAGAGTGTTTAGAAATGTAAAAATTCTGACCTTCTCACCCTCCCTCACTCTCCCCCTGGTTTGAGAAGCAATATACTTAGGTTTGTTGTGGTATTTATCACACTTTTAATCCTTTAGCTCAGGTATGATTTAGTTGCATGCTAATATAGATGACCTTTTTCCCCTCTTGGCCCTTATTTGTTAAGATTAAATAAAACCAGTGTGATTCACTTATTCTAAAAAAAATCTGATATTGATAAGGGTATAAATTAGCCTTTTATATGGCCAGTTAATAATTCTACCTAAAGTAGACAATTCTTTTCCCCTTCTGCAATCAAAAGCCTTTTGACCACTTAAATACACTCTTATTCTCGGGAAGTGGTCTGGACAGTAGTTTCTAAGCCATTCTAATCTGTGGAGAAACTCTAATGCCTTTCATGAGACTGCCAAATACCACAAGAAAGGGCTGTATTTTCCTCCAAGTCCTTCTGTGCCAGATGGATCAAATGATTCCATTTTCCAGGCAAATAAATCAGAACTCTTGTAACCTCCTTTGAGATCTTGGGTCTCTCTCTTTCTGGAGATGTGACATATATTCTTTAATTCAGTATTTACTGTCTTTAGAGAGATTCTGCAAGGTTGCTACCTGACCAGTAATTTTTTCCACGGAAGTACTGTAAAATAATATCCAGAGTAATAGTAGTTCAGTTTCTGGGAAGGTGATGACTCTGCTTTCACTGACTTTGGAGATGAGAGGTGCACAGTTAGAAATAACTAAATATTTGTCCTTGTTGTATGAGACGGCTTCTTAGTGGCACGTTTTTAGTGAACCTATACAATATTCTTCCTTTACTTTATTGTGGCTTTGCATTTTTTTGCTGGTTTAGTACCCAATTTTTGTGGTGGTAACAATTTGCCACTTATTGTTAATTCTGCCTTCTTTCCAGGATAGTAGAAGGACGACGCTTTATCTCCCCCCCTCCCCCCCTTTCTTTCTATAAGGCACAGTTTAATATGATTTTAGATCTTGTCCACACTTTGTGTTTCAGACATGTTGTAACCAGCTCTCCAGCCTTTGAATTATTTTTGGAGGGTAGACAAGCGCAAGAACAGGAATTGGTGTTTGCAGTTTTTCAGAAAAATGTTCTGCCTGCTTTTCTGAGGGTAGAACTGTCCGTGAAGGCTGCCCATTTTTTCCATTCTGAACTCTGTTTTCAGTTCCTTGTTACTGAGGAGAGCTGGAAGGAACGATGAGGAGTGGGGACTGGCCAAATGAGAAACCTGGGAGTTGGGAGAAAGAATGGGATCTGGTCTAGGACATCTGGAGAGGTCTGAGTATGATTTCTGAGCAATAAAACTGGTATGAGGGGCGGGAGAGTAGGGATTTGGTTAGGTGAGGGCTGGACTGGGATGGTAAGAAAGGGGTGCTGAAGAGAGACAATTAGAACGTAGAATTGGGGAAGAGATGGCAGATATCAGACTTGGAGCGGGAAGCAGAAACACAATTCCTACACGCTCCCAAGATCTATCAGTCATGTCGTAAAAGAGGATTTTAACTTTAGGATATCTGACTCATTTGTTCCAGAAGTTAAAAAATAAAAGTGTGTAGTGAATGAAGCAAGGAATTGCAGGTAGGAGAAAAATACTTCATTGCTCAGGCTGTTACCTCCTGCCAGGGAAGTGGATTCTGTCTTTCTGCCACTGAATTCTGCTCCAATGTGCTGCAAGGCAAGTCAGCTAATCTCTTTACATCATGAAGTGTTGTTTTTGCAAATGCCTGTCTTGTGAGGAAGGGGCTGAAAGTGTATAAGCTGCATCTGAAGTCAGTAGTTGTCCTCAAAAACACGCAAGGGCTGTGTGATGTAAAGACTTCTGAAAAAGCATTCCTGAAGTGTGTGGTATTTTTCACTGAAAAAATGAAGATTGCTTTTAAATTCAGAGCTTATTCTAGATGTAAAATGGGGATGCTCCAGTTATTTAATGGATTCTTTCTTAGGGTGATGATGTTGCACCATTGAATGCTGTATGATACACATTATAGAAAACTCCGTTCTGTTTCTAGAGTAGGGTTCAATTATGTTTGGTAATTTTGCTGTACATTATTATGTTCAGTAACTTAACTATATGTTGAACAGTAACACAAAATACTGAGTAGCTACGTGTTCGTGATCTATAGATCAAACAGTTAAGATCCTCTGGAAAAGGTAGAATGTGATCATGTGATGAGAAACTATCAGAATGCATATTTACAAAAAGGCTA
>WEKW01003430.1:8875-22581 GCA_013389905.1 Sula dactylatra | reverse complement strand
TTAATGAAGAAGAAGGAATTACTAGAAGATGACTTCCAGGTAATGGTATACTCTTGATTTTGAGGCTCAGCTAGAACCTTTGGTAATATCAATTATTTTCAGGACAAATTCGGTGGTCTCGTATCCTTCTCCTCCCTTACTCTACCTGAAGGAGAACAACCTGGATCTACCTTTCTAGGGAGTTACAGGCTGTTTTCAAAAAGCAAGCAATATTCTGATACAAGGTTGAAGCGGGACAGGCTCAAACTGTGTGAGGTAACAAGACACTATTTTTGCAAGGCCTTGTACAACTCACTGCCTAAAATACTTCTTGGTATGTTTGATTGTTATCTGCTGCTTCCCTCGTCCTGGTCAATTCTGAACAACAAACCTTTCCTTGGTCTGCCAGTGGGGGCACATACAGGATTTGTACAAGCATTCACTTGTCTGTGTTACAAATAGTATTTTCTGGCGCTCTACTTCACACTAACTGGGATTTCGTGAGTTCCAGGAATGGTGAACAATCTCGTTAGCTATAACTCCTTAAGCAGCTCTTATTTTATTGTGTTTAAAAGCTTTGCTATCGTGGGTAAAAGTTACCTAAAATAAATACTCCTTTTCTGCCTTCAGGTAAACGTTGCCGATACAAGATTCCAAGCTATGTTTACTTCTCCCTTGTTTAATTTGGATCCTTCAGATCCAAATTTCAAGAAGACAAAAGCAGTAGAAAAGATCTTGGAAGAGAAAGCTCGTCGAAGAGAAGAAAAGGAGCAAGATCTTAAGGAGGCAAGCAAGGGGCAGGAGAACAAGACGGCAAAGAAAGGAGAGGTTGCTAAGAAAGCCACAGATCCTGCCTTGACAATGCTAATAAAATCTGTCAAAAACAAAACCAAAGAGTTTCAGGCAAGGAAAAAGCAGAAGTTGAAATAACTGAACTTCGTTTTTATGCAGACTTTACTTTAGTCCCAGTTCTTCTAATTGGTGACACCTATTAAAGTTACTACAGCCTGCCCTGATTCCTATCCACCTAAAATTTCCCAAAAAGTCACTTAATTATGGTGGTGAGTTTTGAAGTAACTAGAGTAATAATCACTCTTTCCTTCTGCCACAACACATACTGTTTTGTCCTATTGTTGAAAAACTACACCTTGAAAACACGTAAGGAAGGAATTGATGGTTTTGAGGCAGTTTGTTTTGTATCATGCCAGGTCTTAAAGATAACAGAAGTGCTGAAGATAACTATAAAAAGTAGTTGTAATTACGGTTGTATTTATAAATAAGAAAAACACTTCTGCAGAGGTTTAGAGCTGAGACTAAGCTGTCTTAATGCTTTTATAATTCCACAGAAGTCTGTAAAATGTATCTCCCTTGCTAAAGGGAGTAATATAAGTAAAAACTGAAGAAATTTTGTATACAGGTTTTTTTGTATATTTTTTTAAAAATTTCATATATGCTTCATTAATTTCTCCTTCAAATATTTGAAGACCTCCTGGATAATTTTAGATCTAATGGAAAAACTGCCATTTAGAAGTGTTTCATTAATATATATGGGAAATAAATGGTTTAAATTGGCTCAGAGGAGTTTTGGGCACTTACCTGCGTTTTCTTTTTCTGCGCCTAAATGAAACTATGTCAAAATTAAAATTTCTCCTATTAATATTGTATTCCCATTAATACAGTTCCACTTACACAAAGTCTTCCAGTGTTGCAAGTGATTAAAAAAAAAAGTCAAAGGTGGATCTAGATGATACTAATTAGAAACCCTTTTGCTTGGCCGTGTTAGTGTCAGTGATGAAGGTATCAACAGTGCAGGGAAAATACAGTAGGTAGAAAATGATCGTTCTTCCCTGGAGTGTGGGAATTGATTTGTTTATGTTCTGGTTTGGGTTGTTTGGGGTTTTTGGGGTTTGTTTTGTTCAAGTGTTTGCTATATTAGCTGTTACGGAAATACAACATTGTATCAAAAAGAACAAAAATATTAGAAAAAAGGAGCTGAAAGGCAATTTGTATTTGTAAAGAAGTATTGTTAATTTCTAAGGCATTCTACTAATTTAAACAAAGAATTATATTAAAACAGATTAGAAACTAGATAACCAAATTAGTCTTCATATGAAGGAAATTTATGTCAATGTGTAAAGGAGATGACCAAGTGAGATTTAGCTCATGAGAGGCTGTTCAGAAAACTAACAGCTAACAGAAAGTTGAGATATTATAGTGTCTTTTATACATAACTTTGATCCAGCTTCTGTGGCTTTTTAGCCTTTCAAGCAATATGGCAGGATCCGTCAAACCCATTTTGTAATTTAAGCTGACCAACTGTGATGGAGAACAAGGAAAACTTGTCCCATGGGAAGCAGCAGGAAGCTTCTGAATATGGGTGTACAGTGGGGAACACCATAATGATATTCAGCAAGACAGGAATTCACAAAGAAGGAGAAGAAAGAAGGATGCTTTGGGGAACAGAATTTCCACCAGGGGAAGTGGCCCCTGCATCAAACAGGAGAGCTGATTGGTTGCTACTTAGAAAATGTTAAGTGTCATACAAAAGTGATGTAAGTGTACACATACGCATCTGATACAGACAGTGGGTAAGGTGACAAGCTTCTCCTGTAATGAAAGGTCATATTACTTCTATAATAAAACTTGCAGCATGGAAAACAAAGTAGTTGTCTTCAATGCAGTTTCTTAAGACTGGCACGTACAATACGATTTCCGGGCACACAGCAGTGACACCAATCTGAAAGGGTAAAATTTAGACATACCGTGTACTGGTACAGATTTTTTCCAAGTGTGTTTCTTTGTATGGCTTATACATTTAGACATATGAAATGCACTAGGGACAGTAGCTTGAATTGAATGACTTAGAGATTGGCTATACCAATGTTAGTGGTGATGGAAGGGCAAGTGTTTATGTGTCAAGTGTGTGGAAAACTGGACAGCTGAGAACAAAAGCAAAAGGTCTGAACAGAAACAGAAGTCAAATGAAGGTTCCACCTAGCCCAATGGCTGGTCTCTGATAGGGGCCAGTAACGGACAGTACTAAAGGCGCACTTAAAATATTACACCTTGTCAATGGGGAAGTGGTAAGTTCATAACTGTTTTAACTGTTTCTTTCAGAAATACAGCTTGGGTAGGACTAATTGTAACAGCATCCTTTTATAGCTGTAGGAACAAAAGAGTTTCATTCTGTGTTGGTGTGCTTACAAATTCTGTTTTAACACTGGGTCCACAAACAGTCTCCCATGACTTTCTTCAATAATTTGTATGGAAAAGCAAATTTGGTGGGGCGATGAAGGCGAGAAACTGCGCTATCCCTTGAATCCTCTACCCCTGCTGCTTTCTACCAAATACTTAACGTTTTGAGGTGTTTGATGTGCATGCCCTTACAAAGGAGCGTTCCTTGTTTGTGTGCTAGCAGTAGGCACAGCCTGCTGTGTTTGACTTCCTGGCGGTAGTTGAGTAGAGTCACTGAAATTAGCAGTGCTTTGCTTTTCGGCTCGGTGCTTTTATAACTTTACTGGAGAACAATGCATGGCATCGGTGAATCTCCGCTCATCCAGAACGCCCAGATACGCTGAATGACTCACTGGTACAAAACTCTCAGACAGAACTTCTGTGCTTCTGCGGTGCATCTGTCCTTTACAGGAACTCTGCTGGAGGGCTAATTTGAAAAACAAAAAAAAATAGGTTATAAAATTTAAAAAATCCCAAATAGCAATGACTTCGTATTGAGATTAGATGGTTTAAGTTATGTTGTGCCTTTTCTTCACGTGTGCATGCGCTGGCTACCTTCTTTAGTGGAAGCAACTGAAGATACTCTGACATGTCCACTTGGGAAGCCCAGCCTGCACTTGGAAGTCACAGCAAGGCAAAATGCATAAAATCACGAAGGCAGATTTTGACAGTGGCTTTTACTACTGGTTAAAAAAAATATTTTGCTCTGAGGTAATGTGTACTTGATATCATGTCAATGCTTAACGTGTGATAATTTTATCTAATCGGATGTTAAGAGGGTTTGCTTTTCTGTTGTTCTCAAGTTGCTGAGTCCTGAGGGGGCATCTTGGGAAGAACTGCAGGATCTGTTCCAGCATGCATATTAGATGGAAGCTTTGGGTCTGTTTGTAAAACCTTTATAAAACCTTTAGGTCTAAATCCACCTTTTTTTTTTTTTCTTTTTTTTTTATGCCTTTTTTTTTTTGAAAAATCAAGTTAGTAACTACAAAGTGTTAATGGCTCAAAGCCCATTGTTTAATCTCCATAATTCCAGAATAATGCCAAAAAAAAAAGAAGTTATTTCCTTCTGTGTTTTCGGCAGAACCGTATCTCAGAAGTCTGGTAAGACGTGGTCATGTCTCATCTATAATTCCTTGCTATTCATTACCCTTGGTGTAAACAAAACAAAGGATGTTTTTGACCATCTCATCCTCTTAAACATGAAAATAGGATCCAGAAGTTCTAACCTCTGAACTTCAAAATGTGATTTATTTTTCCCTTTCACTAAATGTCATGTAACCAGCAAAAGTGATGACAATTAAGTAAAATAACACATTAAATAACAGGACTGTTAAAAGTGAGACAGAACTAATTTTTCTAGCAACTGATGGAGGTCTGGTATAAAGTAGTTTGTCTCCAAGTTGGCAGCCATCATAGCTCTTACTGGAGCATAAGCCAGACATTTAAAGATCTAATATTACAAGTGGAAATCACAAGAGGGTTTGATTTATTTAAAACCTGAGAAAGATCACAAAACCAGAGATGAGGAGCCACGTATGTTTTCTATTATTCCTTCTTTCTAAAAATTAAATGTATTATTTCCAATTAATAACAAGTTGGCTTTTTGTTCTTTTCGTATGTCAGTAGTGTCCAATAATAACAGTAAGTTGTGCTGTTGCATATTTTTTTAGCAGACAACAACCAACCGAAATACTGTGGGTCTTTTTAAATGCAGTCTTAGAAACTTATATGTAATGTATGTTTAAAACCACTAAATCATTAGGTTATTTTGTACTTGTCTTAAATCACGAGTTAAATACCTCAACCTCAACCTCAGTTTTGTAGCTATTGTAAGAACTACAAAAGTAGTAGTTTTGATGGCACAGTAATTTTCATTATTCTTTATTTCACAGATTACTTTAAAAAAACTGCAACCTTTTGAATGTAAAAATGTACCTTTTCGCACACAGGACTATGTTACTGCATTCCTGTAAAAAAGCAAGACAAGGTGGCAGAAAGGTCTGTTGTCTTGTGTATCTTTTTGTGCTTGACATACAGTGTTATAAATGGGAATATTTTTTGTCCAGGCTCTGGATCCAATCTAGATTAATGTCACTTAAGGTCATTATTACTTTTTATTCTCCTCATCACTAGCATATGAGTAATCCCTGCTCAGTCCTGTTCCAGCTCTCTATTTCAGCCATGCGAGACTGTGCAGGTTTTAAACAACGTTGCTTCTAACCTCCAGTGAGAGTGCCCTGGCAAGCCTCGCTCCTCTCCCATTCTCAGAGACACCTGATCCAAAGGCTGGTTGCCACGTTTGCATGGGCAAATGCTCTTGGACTGTGTCCCACACGCTCCTTGGCACTGCACAAATCCCTCGGCTTGGCACTGAAATCCTGTCCAACACACTTAGACCTTTTTGTATTTCTGGGACAAGGAAGGAGAGAAAGGACAATTGAGGCAGATCTGGTTTGTACCGACTTCCGACACCGTGAGTCAAAGATTGACATTGTAAGTCTGCACTACAACAGAAAACCTGCCCGCTGCAGTCAGCAATGTGTGTGGCTGAACCGCTGCTCAAATGGGTTGGCAGTTCATCCATGGAAAATACAAGTCTTAACAGAAGTGATCACCAAAAGGACTAAGACTAGCAAAGTAACTGTTCTAGGATGCTTGTGATTTTTACAGGTGATTAAGAGTTAACATAATTTCTGTGGAGTGCAAACCCCCTAAGTGTGAGCTTCTTCCCTTCCTCATTCTCCCATCTGATTTCCCCTTAGGTTAATGCCCGGGTGAACACAGGGGGAGTGGGTATGTGAGCTGCCCCAGGAGGGGCTGCCTTGGGCTAGAGCAGGGGTTTGCGGCAGGGCTGGGCAGCCTGAGCTGTCGGTCCTTTTCCTTACAGAGTTCTGCAAAAGTGACGACTGAGCAGCACCAGCCGGGAGAGAGCCTGAGAAGATGCGCGGTGATGAACAACGCCCCTGGTGTTGACCAAGAGTTGTTCTGAAGGGTGTCCTGACAGCCAGAGGTGGGAAAGAGGGTCAGTAATTCCCAAACCAACCACAAGTTATGCTTTTTTTTTTTTTTTTGCATGTTTCTCATTTTGTGAATTTTAGAGCTCTGTATGAGGAAACTCAGTATGAATGCCTGGGAACCAAAACCATGTCAGACAGAAAATCAAGCATGGTACGTGTGAAATCAGCTCCGGTATTTGTTTCAGTTACATAAACGGATGCTTTTCTTTGAGCTGCAGTCTGATAGGAAAATGCCACGAAGGGAAGCAGTCTTCATTATCCTATATTCCGGTGTCCAAGTGATTGACTTTGCAAAATAACTGTTTTCTTAGCAGGTTTTTAATTTATTATAATTAAATAAAACCCACAACCCCATATGCTCCGTGGAAGCCCACCTGCCTCACGTAGGGATCATCACCTTCTCACTCCAGAAGGCCAGGCTGACGGCTTCAGTGCATGTCCCAGCTGCCAGCAGTGAACGGCAGCGTGCTGCCTGCGGCCCTCCACGGAGTTACAGAGTCCAAGGGATGCTACACGCGGTGGTGGCTACAGAGCTACTTGCAACGCTCTCATATTAGCATCAAAACAGGTTGTAGCACACTGGTGATGGCTAAAAGGAATATAAACATCTCACTAAATGTAAAGTTAGCTGGCTTTCTTAAGGGGCCTGAAATCTACATTTGACAGCAAAGCAAGGTACCTTGTTAAGCAAAGATGCATTTGTCACAGAATGGCTGCCTTACTTTGCTGTCAGTCAGATTTTTGAAAGGTAAAAGGTACGATATACAGAAGAGAGGTAACAGTAACGAACTTAAAGGCACATATTAAAAGAGATGTAGATTAAAAGTGCAAATTTTGTCCTGAAATAAACTTGACTCCATTTTTGTACCAATCTCAACCTCTCCCATTTGCTGATAGAGTTCATGAGCTAGGTGCAGAGATGAGAATGGATTTTTTTTTCCTCCTCATTTTACATCCTGAAGATCAGAACTTCCCTAATAAGAGAATGATTCTGCCAATTATTCTTACAGCTTCCCAGTGAATTTAAGTATCCTGAACTCTCTTTGTCGAACTTGGATTAGCATCACAGAACTTGAAGAGGAGGATGTTGCGAAGACTGCCCTGCTGAAATTGTATCACACCTTGAGGGCAATAAAACAACTTTGGTTTGGACTAACTCATTACCTATGGAGAGCTGCAGAAAGCAACCATGCAGGTCAAAACCCGTAAAAATAGTGAGATGATAAAGCCTGTGGAGAAAATCTAGTCCAGGATTTACTTAGTCACCAACTTGGCCCGTTTTGCCAAGATATGTACTTTTAAATTGTCATATTTAAATCTGCACCATGCTTTGTGTGGGTGTGAAGAGAAATGATCTCTGACTCCAAAAACCACTCTTCTGTGAGTCCTGGCTTCCTGATTTCCCACAGCGACTGATGGGGAGATGACTACCCGGCTACAATGGCCAGTACGTACCCAGTACGCACATAACTCACTTTCCATCTTTAAGGAATAAAGACAAAACCTTGCAGGGATTTACTAGTAGTGGTTATTTTGGCAATGGCTGCTGAATGCATATTTGAAGTTTCATTTCTCAAAAGTCCTGTGTCTTATGATTTGGCCCGCATGTAGTTACAACTGTGAAAGCTGGCTGAGAGAAGATCGCAATCATATTGAGTTAGAGTTTTTTGAGATGCGATGGAACGAGCGTTGGAAATAACCATGTGTGGGTGTTGAGCAGCCGGGAGTACATGGAATGCTATTTAGACAGGTCCAGGATGCTAGAGTATTTTCCTCATGTAAAGTGGCTCATTATCTGGAAAAAACATTATTTTACTGGCTGGAAGTCAAAGAAGGGGCCTCTTCATATGCAGAGGAAACAACAAGCATGCCTGGAGAAGACTGCAGGCTTATTTATGCTACCTGCAAAGATCAGCCAGTCTTTCAGGGGGATTAATAATGTGGTATCTGAGTGGATTGATTCCAGACTTTCCAATGGCCTTAAGATGCTATTCTCTTTTTCCATGCAATCATTCAGATAACAATTCCTGTTCATATTTGTTGGTGCATTCAGGTTCTTTTTCTATTGACTGCAGGTCTGAGTTGCAAAGTGCCTAAACTAAACTGGAGCAGTCGATATAGGGCTGTATTTTTATGTGCTCGTCTTTTTTTAATTTTTCTTTTTTTTTTTCTTCCCCACATGTCCACTTCCCAGACACATTCTTTGTTAAAGTGTTAAAGTTGTCTTGAACTGATTGTTTAAGGTTGTCCTCTCATCTGGGTCAAAAAGGATAGGAGAAGGATGTGAGTCTCCTCCTCTTCTACTGCCTTTTCTCAGCATTTCTGTCATAGAACCATAGAATGGTTTGGGCTGGAAGGGACCTTTAGAGGCCATCTAGTCCAAACCCCCTGCAATGAGCAGGGACATCTTCAGCTAGATCAGGTTGCTCAGAGCCCCGTCCAACCTGACCTTGAATGTTTCCAGGGATGGGGCATCGACCACCTCTCTGGGCAACCTGGGCCAGTGTTTCACCACCCTCATTGTAAAGAATTTTTTCCTTATATCCAGTCTAAATCTACCCTCCTTTAGTTTAAAACCATTACCCCTTGTCCTGTTGCAACAGGCTCTACTAAAAAGTCTGCCCCCATCTTTCTTATAAGTCCCCTTTAAGTTCTGAAAGGCCGCAGTAAGGTCTCCCTGCAGCCTTCTCTTCTCCAGGCCGAACAACCCCAACTCTCTCAGCCTGTCCTCGTAGGAGAAGTGCTCCAGCCCTTGGATCATTTTTGTGGCCTCCTCCGGACCCACTCCAACAGGTCCATGTCCTTCCTGTGCCGAGGACCCCAGAGCTGGACGCAGCACTGCAGGTGGGGTCTCACCAGAGCAGAGGGGCGGAATCCCCTCCCTCGACCTGCTGGCCACGCTGCTGGGGATGCAGCCCAGGATATGGTTGGCCTTTTGGGCTGCGAGCACACATTGCTGGCTCATGTCCAGCTTTTCATCCACCAGTTCCCCCAAGTCCTTCTCTGCAGGGCTGCTCTCAATCCCTTCATCCCCCAGCCTGTATTATATTGGGGGTTGCCCCAACCTGGGTGCAGCACCTTGCATTTGGGCTTGTTGAACCTCATGAGGTTCTCACAGGCCTATCTCTCCAGCTTGCCTAGGTCTCTCTGGATGACATCCCATCCTTCTGGCATGTCAAATGCACCGCTCAGCTTGGTGTCATTTGCAAACTTGGTGAGGGTGGACACGATCTCACTATGTCATTGATGAAAATGTTAAACAGCACTGGTCCCAGTACAGACCCCTGAGGGACACCACTCATCACTGGTCTCCATATGAATGTGGAGCCATTGACCACTGCCCTCTGGATGCGACCATCCAACCAATTCCTTATCCACTGAACAGTCCACCCATCAAATCCATATGTCCCCAATTTAGAGAGAAGGATGCTGTGGGGTACCATGTCAAAGGCTTTACAAAGTCCAGATTAAAGGACAGATTTTACAATTTACAGATTTTTTTTTTACAAAAGTCCAGATTAAAGAACTGAAACCTCCCAACCCAAAGGTTCAGCTATTTGTTGCCCAGAATGCTCTCCTTTGTAGGAAGCAGGAATAAAGTGGTTTTGTGAGGTCAGGATCTCTTTATTCAAAGCAACTCTCCCATTGC
Source organism: Sula dactylatra (assembly GCA_013389905.1). NCBI lineage: Eukaryota > Metazoa > Chordata > Aves > Suliformes > Sulidae > Sula > Sula dactylatra. Next base: position 12,702 of record WEKW01003430.1, on the reverse strand, counting down.
CACACAAAAAAGCTAAAGAATTATTAGAAAGGAGATCTAAACTGTGATGAAAAGCCTGCCTTTCTTGTCACCTACTATTATTCTCCTTCATTGCACCTGAAGGCTACAACTTAGCATCTCCAACTCCAAATTCCAGTCTGCCTTGAAGTGAAATAGCTTAATTACTTCACTATACATTTGAAGAAACCTAAAAAAAACCAAATAAAAATCAGCAGTCCTGGAGGGCTGTAACTGGCAGAGGTATCAAATGGTTTCTCCCTTTTCTTTGTACTTTGTCCACATCATTGTAACAAACTATTACGATAGCTGAATGTATGCTGTCAGCTATGTGGGCCTGGTTTGACAACAGAACCTCATCAATGCATATTGCGTTGCCTAAACTTACTCAAAGAAGCTCTAAAATTTATCTCTACAAGGAATTTCCTCAGTGGAGGAACTATAGGACACGTGTAACAGTGGTCCCTAGCCCTGCTTGAGAAGAGTTTATACTCCTGAGTCTGAAATGGGAGTTATGAGGCAGCAGAGAGAGGCTGGACTTCATCTTGTTTCCCTGAGCTGAGGCAAATGATTTTGCTTGCCATGGTGTTAAGCAGCTCGCTGAATTTTAACAGCAAACACATACCCCTTGCACGTAGCTCCTAACTGAGCGTTGCTCACACCTCTGGAGCAGAACACTTCTCAAAATCCTGGTCAAAGGAGAAGTTTCCAGCTGTGTTGTGCTAAAGTGCTTCTTGCAGGGATGTGATTGTACCCGCGTGAATGTCCGTGGGTCTGCCTGGCTGCACTCGCATTTAAATTCTTCTTGCTGAGCACATGGGATCACCCCACTCAACGTTTGGGAAAAAAAACCCAAAAAGTATCTACTCTCTGAGCTTTTTTTTTTTTCAGGAAATGGAGAGTGTCAGTATTAAAACAATACTTTAAGTTCCAAAAAGTGATTAAGCAGTGGCATATGTGTCTGCATTCTTTCCTCAGATTTCATTTAATTAATGGTTTCATTATAGTACAGCAAATGAGATGAAGCCTCACCGAAGCCTCTGGGCTTGAACTGCCACTTTTATTCAGAATAAATTAAAGCCGCAGATAAGCTCTTTATCAAATTAGAAAGTAAAACTAGTAGAGTCTGCTTCAAAACACAGAAAAAGTGCAAGAAGAAATCTAAGATAAGCAACAAGAAAGAGACCAAAACCAAAACCAGGCATTAAAACACAGCTGGAAACTTTGTTGAAGGAATAAAGGAAGCCTTTCACTTCAAACCTGTATGCTGAGGAATGATTTACGGAATGAGATCACCTTTTTATTGGAGTAGCACCACAAATCTAAAGAGGAGTGAGGACCAGAAAATAAGAAAAACCAAGAAATATTTGGCTAGTTGGGAAACTGTCACTGGTGGCAAAGGACAAGTTAAGTAGAAGCATCAAAAAACAAGTGAAAACAGACATTTGGATTTGAAGCCGAGTTTTCCTGGAAAACAGGGTAGGACCAAACTCTGATGATGTTTTTAGCTTCCCCCCGAAAGAAAGAAGGGCTTCGTGATCACGCTGTCCATCCATCAGTCTGTCAGCCTACCTTCGTAATTTGAACCTGCTGGCCAACTTCAAGGAGATTTGACAGAAGGGTCAAGTCAAAATATGTAGGTCAGTCAGCCACATGTGCTGCCTCTTTCTCAGCTGACAGACTGGAGAGGTGGACAGAGAAAGGGACAACGGTGGGGGGGCAGAAGGTGCGCAGGACCTTACACAGGACCTAGAGATGAATGTACACAGTCGAATCGAAGCTTCTTTGGTAGAGGCCAACGTTGCATGTGGAAGAAAGGCTGCAGCCAAAGGGCAAGTGCGTTGCAACACTTCTACACAACACTCTCCCTTTCCCCCAAAATCGGATTATCCTAGCTCAGATGTAACTATTGTTGCCTGAGAGGCAAAAAAGTACTTTGTGGAATCTCCTTGGTTCACTTCAGCATCACTGTCAAGAATAATGAGGATTTTTAAAAAAAAATTGGCAACAGAGCAACTTGCAACTGGGATTTGGACTGCACGTTAAAATCTGTGAAAGGAGGCCAAAGATTTTCTAATGGTTTGTGGACTTTGTATTATTTCCTTGTAGTTTCATCCAACAGAAGAGGAAGCACCTGGTAATGTGGAAGACAAAAGCTGATCTCCATAAGCCACAGAGTTTTGTGTGCCAAAAACGTGTGCTGAAAAAGGAGACTTGCATTTGCTCTTGACATTTTTTGCATCGTTACAAAAATTTAAGGCTGGTTGGTGAAAAAAAATGTCAATAATGCAAAAATTAATGGAAGCACATTGTTATTTATTGGAAACAAGTCATAAAAGGGATTTCCGTGATTATAAGGCAGACCAGGAAGGATCCTCCTGAATACCTGGGGAAGGTCCTACATAGAAAGATTGGGACGCAGTGGAAATGGAATGAAGTATGGGGGTAAAAAGGTTAGTTTCCAGATTTTTTGTTTGGGTCTTGACAGTTCAGCACTCAAACTTCTGTTAATATTTAATACACAATATAACTTGTGTATGAGATGGTGGCCACAGGCTAAAATGTATTCACTACAAATGCGAGTGAGACCAAATAACTTTTGTCTTCCATGGTAATGATGGTAAGAAGTGTAACTGATCTATTACTAGTTATTATTTGCTTTGAAATGTATTTTGGCTATTGAATGAAATCAGTGTCAGAGGAAGTAACTATAGAAACTTAATTTGTAAAAATTCCCTTTCAAAGACTTTGGCTGAAGCAGGTGATTTTCTGACAGCTTGTTTGCAGAGAACAAATGATATGGTCCACTGTGGTGAGAACCATTGCAACAACTACATGCTGTGCTCGCTTTTAGGAAAAGAAAAAGGTAGAGGAGTTGAAATCTGTTTCATCCAGAGGGGTTAGGAGACTCTTTTATGTGAAATATATCCTATCACTTCTCACATTGGAGCTTGGCAAGAGATTGGGGGGAAACTTGTTACTGAATTTTGCAAAAAGAATAATTGTGTTTTGATCTTATAAAAAATTTACAGTTTAAACTTGAAAAAGCTGACCTTTGCAAATGCAAAGTTGAGGCATCGGCTACATTAAATGTACTCTGTAAGTCCGTAAGAACGCCTGGTCTAGTTTCATTGTCCTACAAAGAAGAGCAGGAGCCATAAGTGTGAAGGCGCTTTGGGAACTGCAGACAACGTGGACTGTGATAAACCAAGTGGTGTGCATGTACAGAGGTGGTTCCCTAAGACTGACAGTAATGATCATTGGAAAGGTATGAAGGAAACCGAATTTAGATGTGGCTGCCCCCATTTCTGGGAAGGCAGCTTTAGAAAATGAGGCTGGGAGAGCTGATGTTGAATCCCCTTTGCAAGAAAAATGGGCAGAAATTAACAGTAAGTCAATATTCCTGTAACAGTACACAAGATTCAAATGCAAAGTATCTGACTGGTATGAGCATTTCCTGAGAGGACCACTATGCAAACCATTTATTTGTAATCGGTAAGTTTTGTTTCGTTCAGGATGCATATCTTAAGCTGTCCATCTGCTGGGAGCAAAGTAACAAAAGCTATACAAATTCTTACGCAAAACTCAACAATTGTTGGCTCAGCCTCGGCCTCGGCCTCGGCCTCGGCCTCGGCTCCCCGCGGGCGCGGGCAGCGCCGCCATTTCCCTAACCCCGCGGGCAGCCACCTCTCAGCCGGCAGCGCTCGCCTCAGCGGCGGGAATGGAACCCGCCACCGCTGCGGCTAAGTCCTCCCAGCCTGAGGTGAGCCGCGGGGGCGCCCTCCTCTTTAGCTGCGGCCACAACGCCCGCCCCCGGGCTGAGCCCCCGC
>WEKW01003429.1:79289-90003 GCA_013389905.1 Sula dactylatra | reverse complement strand
GGGGTCTGAGCAAGGGTTCTTTTAGAAAATAAATGGAGAAAAATGTTGACTGCAACAAGGGTCATTTCACAAAAAACATCTTTCCCAAATTATTTTACTAAAATAGACAAGAACCCCTTGTTCTATTTAGAATGATTTATAACTGTTCCCAGCTGATCACAAAGTGTTTCTAAATTAAAAGCCATTAATTATAGCCTTATATAGATACAAAGATATGCAAGAAGTGCTTTGTAATTCCAGCTCTGCACTTCAGGTGAGAGCTTTTTAAATTACTTGGACCATTGGAGCCACCTGCTTGACTAAATGCTGAGGGCCCTGTGTTTCAGTACTCATCAGTGCATTGCAGTGTTAACATTGTTACTGATTTTTCTCATTTCTCCAGGGCAAATACTAATTAATGGATACAATTCACAGCTGATTAGCTGTAGTTTCTTCAGTAATTACATTCGCAGACTAACTGTTCAGAAGAGGATTTCTAACCCAGTTCTTATTTCACTCTAAGCTTAATTTGTTTTTTGAATTGTTTAGGTCCTTAAGATAATAACCATTTTATTTTCTTTTGTTGTTACAGGTACCATTAGATAATAAGGAATTTTAATCTTAGAAATACTCACTGATAATTGTTGTGTGCCTTCAATGGATTTCTAATTCAGAGACAAAATATAAATTTAAATAATATTAGTTATGATCCATAGAAACAGGAGCCTAAATATGCCAGGTTCTGACATCAGTGCCTGAGTCAAAAACAATAGGTTCTTGAATACTGTAGCCCAAGAACAGAACGAATATAAGGATATGTACTTGTAACTTTTAGCTTTGACATTCCTTGTTATGTCATTTGCTTCCACAGTCTTAATAAAGTGGAAAATTATGTTGTCACTTTCCCCTTTGTTTTACTGTAATAAAACAAAAAGGAAGAAAACCACTTGGCAATCTGAACAGGAGTAGCTGTGGCGTGAGGAATGGATGTAGATCAAAACAATGCAGAATTTTACTATTCAAGGTATAAATCAGCTACATTTCCATTTTGAGGCGCTGGAGCCCCTAGGATGCTAAGCTCATTAAAATAGGTTAGGGTTTGTTCCCACTTATCCAATGTTAGAGCTATACTTGCTTATTGTACCCTTGCACTTAGGTATAATTTGAAAATCTGATTTCAATTTTTTTTTTTGTTACTGTAGAAAGAATAGCTCCATTGGAGCTATTTGAGTTTTTCATGTAAATCCTTCTTAGTTTGCCACTAACTGACATGAAAAAAATCTGTCCTGTCGATCTCGCTGTTGAGCTGAAGTACTATGTCTTTGTGCATCAAATCCACACACACACATCCTTATGTGCCAAAACAGTAATTTGAATGTGCAATTTAATTTGAATTTTTTAATCCCCAAAAATGGGTGACATCTGGGCTTTTAAAAAATGGATGACTTTACTTGAGTATCTGCATAGCTGTGGATAACAGAGTTTTAATAGCTATGAGGCAGCCTACATATTGTGTTAAGGCCTCTGTTGCTTGACATGTGTTATAGGTTGAAAGATTCAGCATGTTAAGTACACAAATGGAATTTCATACTTCAGAATGAAGAATCTCATCTCATATTCCTTCCTCCCCATGAGTGTCCTCTGATTTTGTTGATGTCCTGTTTTGTCAATCAGACAATTCATCAGGTACACAAGTTCTTTGTGTCCATCTTCCTTTTTTCATCCTCTATCACTATAGTTTCCTTCTCTTCCAGTTTATTTTATTTTTTCCCTCCTTTTAACTTTTGGTCTTATTTTCAAAAATGGATTTTGGAGTTTTCAGGGAAAGAGCCGTTCTTGAAAGGATCACACTGGCTCCTCCACTGCTCTAGGATGCTGGAGGAACTGGAGAGTCAGGGTCTGAAACACTTCCCTGCTAAAAACAGTCAGGCACCAAGTACTGCAGTAGCGAATTGAGCTGGAGCAAAGTGGTTTTCCTTTCAAGGCAGGTTCAGCTGCTCTGAAGGCCCAACAGAGTTTCTTGCTTGGAAAGAACAATCTGTGCAAGTGCATGGTTACCCGTCCCCATGAACATGTTGCAGAGCTTATGCTGCTGGTGGTGGTGTTTGCTGTTGTGGTTTGGGGATAGGGGCAGGTCCACCAAGATCTGGCAGGATAAAACAAAGCCTTCCTGAAAAAAATTGCTTTACAGAACTTGCAGATGGGAGTTAAGGGAAGAATGTTTAGTGTGGCTTTAGCAGCAGTGATGTGGCAGGGCATTGCAGGGACAGCACAGGGACTTTTCTTGCATTTGATACTCTTATTTTGCAGTGTGCGCTGTGCCTGGTAATAGAAATGTAAAACGTGAAAGGCTGTGTTTTAGTGTTTTAGTCGTAGCTGCATGACATGCGTGGTGTCTGCTCCTTGAAGCAAAGACTCTAGACATCTGCCTGCTCCAGGAACACATGCAGAAATAGTTGCTAGAATACCTGCTTTTTGGAAGTGCTGTTTGAGGGAATAAGGCACATTAAATGCCAGTTAACCAAATGCTGATAATACCTGTCTTTTCTATGCTCAGTCTAAAAGAAAAAGTACTTATTTTCTTCAACACATGTTCATACTTGAGAATTTGGAGGAAATGACTCTATGGCATCCGGGAGGATCCTTTTAGATCACTCGTGTGTAAGAGGAGTTGCACCTCAGTGGGAGCAAGTGGGCACTCGGCCCACTCCGCCCTGGGTAGATCTCAAGGTCTTAGTGTGATACAGCGTCTCTGATTTGCAAAATCTTCTGGTGTTAATGTTCACTGGCGGCATGGGAGTTCAACTGGAATGAAGGACAGACAAAGGGAGATCAGAGCTGAAATGTCTTTTCTGGAGAATAGTCTCTTTCCAATGGACACTTAATTTCCAAAGTCACCTCTAGGTCTGTGGGGTGGCTTTGCTACGTGGACAGAAAAAGCTGAGGAGACACACTTGGATATCTTCCATGTACAGACCTGGGGATGCAGAGTATGTAATAATAATAATGTTGAATCCAGTCTAGTTCTGACTTCAAAGAACATCTGCAAAATTACATCTTAGCTGTTTGTTGTTTTGTTTTTGTTGGGTTTTTTTCAACTTTTTCTATGCCAGTGATGGGGTGAAGAAAAGTTTATCATGGCATGCATTAAAATTGAAATATTTATTTTTCTTTCAGTTTGGAAACAATAACAACTACATGAACATGGCAGAGGCAAATAATGCGTTTCTTGCTGCAAATGAGGTAGATGTTTTTCTTTTTTTATCTATGCTCATATTCTGCTGTTTGCTGTGATAATTTAACAGACTTTGAATGGATGAAAAGTGAAGTGCTGGATTTCTGTGTGTTCTGTGGAGCACAAAATAAAGACTTTAACGAGAAAGAAAATAACCTGACAGCTCTCCATTACTAGTCAATTTAGCTGTCCATAAGGCTGTTACTTACATAGCACGTCAATAGAAACAAATCTGCTTTATATGTGAAAAAAATTATTAGCAGAAGGAAGCAAAAAGCACAGTAGGGGTACAGTTTGAAAGCAAGCTTAGTAATAGTCGTTACTAGCTAATGTGCTAATTTCTGTTAGAGATACAAACATTTTAATTTAGGTTCTAAATACTGTATAAGTTAGAAAGCCAAAAGCAACTTGATTGCCTGAAGTGTATGTGCTGTGTGAAGGAAACTTCTGACCAGGATCGAGAACAAACCCAGGGGCTGGGCTGGGTAAGGCTGGATGGGTTATGGAGGTGATGTGTTCAATCACTGCCTTTGAGAATGGAAACAGAAGAAAGGTATGGCAACTGCAGTCTCCATGTATTTGTTACAGCGATGCTGCCTTACAGCCGGTTAATAGATGCTGACCTCAGCTCCAGACAGAAACACCTTTTTGCTCATCACTAAAAACCAACAGCTTTTATTTCGAAGGGAAGGATGGAAAGTGCAAGATGCACTGTCTAGTAATGTGCATAGTAATATGGAGAACAAGAACTAAATATTTCTATAGGGTGCATGCCATAAATGATCTTCCCAACATGAGGAAAGGTTAGAAAACTGGGCAGCCTTGATTTTACAAGTTGTAAGTGGTGATTCAGTCGCAGGTATTCTTGTGCACTTTTAAAAAAGTTATCTCAGAAAACAAGCAGAAAGGTGTAACAATAAATAGGAAGGTTAGAATTAAGAGTCGTATTTTGGGAATCATTTATACAATGGTCACCATCTCTTTTTACCCAGAAAGACTGCTTAGATAAGGGAATATTGTTTGGCACTAGCTCCAGTGTTATTTGTGATAATGAACACAAACCCCATCTGTAATGACAACATGATGTTTCTTTCTGTAGAATTTCTTTCCTACATTTGAATCAAACATTGATGAAAGCTCTGCTGCCAGCAGCTGTTCAGAGACAATTTAATTCCAGCTGTGATAATTCACCGTGTCAGACATTGGCTGTTATATGTTGATACAACAGTTCTCCAGATTTGCATTTTTATCAAAAGGAACAAATGTTTTGAACATTTCAGTACAGATGGCATTTAACCATGCACACAGTGTTTTTTTTTAATGTGTAAGATATAAATATTTGAAAAGTTAATAACTTTAAAAAATGTGATTGGTAAGATAAATCCCGCAAATGTTATACCATCTTTTGGTCATAACAGCACCTTTCTGCAATCCCAAATTGCATGCTATTCAGGCTTTTTTTACACACTGAATGGCCCAGTGATTTGGATTTAAGACTACTTCACTGAGGGGCTTTCTTTCTTTCTTCTCAGATTACATCTAGTTTATACTCAATCTTAGGACCGTTATGTGTTTTTAAAAAAGATACATATGTATTTGGACAAGTTATATTGTGAGAATTAAATAAACATTTAAAAAATTTTAAGGTATTCATCACTTTACTCTCCCAGTTGTAGTAAGCTGTAAGTATTAAGATAAATGCTACATTTCTGAGTAAAATATTGTATTATTATCTAGCTGTGTTATATATTTATACAGCTGTCCTACAGTTATTCTGTTAGATGAGGAAAAAAGATCCAGTTCTTATAATTACTACTATCTCATAAATATGTCAAGTAAAGAGAGGTTCAAACATACTATAATGATACTGATTTCACCAAACCCTTTTGCTTGAACAAGGAATAAAAATATGATTAAGTGTTAATGTTCACATTAAAAATGTTCACATTCCTAACTTTGCAATTACTGCATTACAATGTATTTAATTATAGTGTTTTTACATTAACAGGAACGTAGCTTTCTCGCTATGACTTTGGGCCTGAGCACTGCTTAGCTAGAAGCCCATTTTATTCCTGTAAATAATGCCTTAAGAGTGTAATCCTAGAGCACATTCAGGCTTAGAAGCCACACATTGGCTTTACATTTTCTGACTCTATGTCATGATTACTACGACCCATTTTAAAGCACCTTAAATATTTATTGAAATAATATTTCAAGTGTTAATTACAGTGGTAATGAAAACAGCCAAATGCCACATATCAAGAATGAGTGTTTATCCGTATTGTTAATGTGATACGTTAGATTTCATTAAGCAGTAATGGGGTAGCAAATGAGTCACAAATTACAGTTGCATCTGTTACTAGACCACATTAGTGCCAAAATAACTGCAAATGCAGCCATAGGGTTATGTTCATTAGCCAACCACTTCTCCTGGCCAATCCATCCTTTGTGTTTGTGAACTACATGGTCCACAGGAAGAAAAATTCACACCTTTTGTAATATAGCAGCGGGGAAGTCAAAAATGTCCCTAAACCAGGCCCAGCTTTCACATCCAGAATTAAGTTACAGTCTTGCAGTTTGAGCAAGATGGGTAGGTCTCAGCAGACTCTGATGGTACTACAGACTGTAGCAGTCTGGGACCTCATCATTTCTGGTGTGAGACTAATAATGACAGCTGACAGGTTCTATATGCAAGCAAAGGTTTTTCCTGAGTTTCAGTTTCCATCTTCTCTCAAGCGGTTATTAATTTATATCATCATTAACAGTTTGAAGGATGACAATTTGCAGCAGTTAATGAGATCTTTCACTGAACATATCATTTTTAAATTAACAGGCATTAAGTCACTCTTTCAAACAATGTAAAGAATACATAAAACAATTTCCTTCCCCCAGCTCAAATCCTGAACTAATGCAAACAAACAAATCCCAGAGCAGCCTTGCAAGTCCAGAACAAGGCAAGAATACCTATTTTAGGATTGCCAACTACCCAATTCGATCAAGACAGTCCTGATTTGGGTACATTTAAAATGGCCTAATTTCAAGCACTGAATTTCTATTATTAAGTAGCAGTGGACCTGAAATAATATATGAAAGTTCACTTAACTTGCAAGAAATTTGAATAAGCATAGCTCATTTGTTTCCCAAATAAAAGTCAGCAATGTTGAAGCCAGATACGGACTCTACCTGAATAAAAGATTATCTTTGACAGACACATGCACACGTACAAACATGCACAAACCCTGAAGATAACTGGCAGTAAATGTTTTGCTCAAGGCATCTTAACAGGTGTTTAGTTCATAACAAACCTACTGTTCAAACAAAGCTGGCTTGCTTCAGAAAGCACTGGAAGCTGCTGTAATCACCCTCACTCTTTTATACGTCTCTCCTCCAAATTACAACCCTTGTTTAAAAGAGTGCATTGTACTTTTGGGACCAAAAAGAAAAGAAATAAAGACCAGAATTGTAATATTTCATGTTTATTAGTGGATAAAAAGGAAACAAAATATGTGAAATGGTCAGTGCTGAATTAATGTTGTGTGTGTGTGCTACAGAATTGTCAGTATTTTATGAAGCATGAGAGTAATGTAAGCTGTTTGTGCTATTTTAGTAACATATCAATAAAGTGGCAATTTGTTATACAGCCAAATCCAATGTAGCTGATATTCAGACTAACAACAAAAACAGATGTTGCTAATTAAGTACGCATTAAAAAACTGTTAATAATGATACTTCATTAAAGCCATATGATAATGAAACTTAAGTCTTTAATCAGAATGATCCACAAACCCCTTCAGTATATGAAGCTTAAAAATTTTGTTGCGTATAGAGTTTGCATTTGAGAACAAAACAAGATTTGGACTGCAAGTCTGGAGGTGGTTGCTGAAAGCAGTGTGCCCTAACATGGTTTGCCTTGTCCTGTCCTTTTCTAGCAGACGTTCCATACACCGAGCCTTGGGGACGAGGAGTTTGAAATCCCACCCATTACCCCCCCACCAGAGTCAGACCCTGCACTGGGGATGGCAGATATACTGCTGCCCTTTCAGGGCCTTGGTGACCAGCTGCCCGCACAAGGAAATGAATTTACACCTCAGTTTCCCCCCCAGAGCTTGGATCTTCCCTCTATTACAATATCCCGAAATCTCGTGGAGCAAGACAGCGTCATCCACAGCAATGGATTGCATATGGTAGGTCTGGTTCTTTGTGTGTTTCTATTGCCTAATATTGTCTGTCAAAGCATAGTCAGGTAGATTTATGTCATCTATCAGTTTTAATTGACCTCTCAGAAGATCCCTATGATTTCTTGGTATTGTAGCCTGACCAAGCATTTGCCAATGTTCTGTATGATGTGCAGGCATATTCTGTATGAATGATGACATGTGTTGTCAGTGTTACACAGCAAACAACAATATGCAATTATTCAGTTCCCTAAGGCAGTTGGCAAATGGTTAAGGGTTTAATATTGGTGGATTCAGGAAGATAAACACGGTTGTTAATGTACAGTGCAATGCTATACTGTGTGTGAAGAGATCTCTTGTGAAGAAGCACTCAGGCTTTATGAATAGAGAATTTTGATTTTGGAAATGGACTTGGAAGCCCATATCCATTGGCATCAGGTGCATCCCAAGTGCCGCTAAAGTTCAAAAATGTGTTATACAGTTGACACTGGCATCAAGAGTTGAAAGGCTATTGTGTTGGCCAGGGTGAACTACAGTATTTAGAAAGAATTGCTTGTCTGTATTTCAAGTACAGGACCCACATGTGACAGCCATCAGGATGTTTTCAAAGTGCAGTATTGAGAGTAGCCCAGAAAGGGAGCCAGACACAGTATGCCAGCAGTAAAAACCCCAAATGTTTCCCTATATTCTATGTATTCCATGCACTAAATCTTTATATGTGGAAATGGATTTTTTTTTTAACTCATAATAGAAGTGACAGGCATGTGTCACCTTGAGCATACCCAGAAATACAGGGCCATAGAAAGACTTTGTTGTGTCCAGTGCTCTTGTTGACCACAGAGGCTGGGGCACGTTGGGCCTGTTCTGTTCCTGGGCTGTTTCCAAGCCCTCCGGAATGGGGAGGGACGATCCAGGTGTGGGGAGGGGCTCGGTGACAGAGACTGTCAGGATGATTCCAGTGATCGTTCCTGTTAATTAGAACAATCAAACCCAAGGCTGTATGGAGCCTTCTCCATAATCTGTGCACACTGTGTGGCTGTGATCTCAGTGGGAGTGTGTAAGGGGCAGTTTCCACTTTCTTGTATTTCTCTTTCAGCTTTGGGGGATGTCCCTGCTTGGGTTTCTCTAAGCTTTGTGCAGTAACATTCGTACTCATAGTGATGAGACACAGCTGTGAGTCAGTATCATACTTAGCATTTTAAACTCAGTGGTTACAATTAGAATCGGTTTCTGTCTTGCAAATTGAAGACAGCGTGAATGTTTAGCTTGAACAGATATTGTACATCAACTATGTTTTTTTCTGATAAGCTGTTTTATATAGGACATTTTGCTAGATTTAGTGCGGTGAAAATACAGATTTACTGCTGGACTGTAATAAAGGTCATCGCATTGTCATGTTATGGTTCCATGTAGATTTTTTTTCTTTTTTATTCTGGCAAGCAAAAATTAATTAAGGATTTACAAATCAACACGCAGCAAATATTTCTCTGGAATTCTGCAGGCTGTTGGCTTCGTTGCAAATTCTGATATTTCTTGGAGGTCATGAACAGTAGCTAGACCTAATACAGAATTAAGCATAAAGTGCTCACTATGTAAGAGGTACAGAATTCAGTAATTCCATGGATACAAAGCAGGGGCTGCCTAAAACAGGCCTTGAAGGATATCATACTTCTTTTCAGATCCCATTTGGCATGGGATTTTGTATGCACTGGACATGTTGGGTGACTACTGAAGAAAGATCAGATTAATAAAACCTGAGAGTCAGGAATGTTATGCCTGAAAACTAAAGTAATGGAGCATGTGTACACTGAATGCAATGATACTTGCTCAGAAATATGTAATAAATATCATGGGCTGGATAGGCGGTGTGTTACGCGTATGAGTATCCCCTCAATGTTATCCAGGGGTTTCTAACCTGGCCCGGTTTTGCCTTTTAATTTTGCATCCTTTCACTGAATGTGATTCTTCCATGAGTAATTGCTGTCACCTTAACAGTTCCAGCCAGAAGAGGCCTCCTGGTTAGGTATTTCTTCTTTCACCTCTTCTTGCACTGGATGAGAGGCTTTACATCTTTTCCTTTTTTTCTAGAGTGTGCAATGTGGAAGTTAATGGCATAGTTTACACTGACTTCAGTGATAAGAATTTGTTCCCATATAGGTCGAAGAGAAGATCTAGAGAAGCTCGTGCCTTCTTATCCCAGTAGTCCAGTGGTATTTTCTAGGGTGATTGCCAGTTCAAAGCTGTGGGTTGGGAACTTGCGTGTAGTTTTACTGCAGAGAATTTATGAGGAATTGCGTGATTTGATATGGAGGAGCAACGCAGGGAGGTTTGTGTGTCAGACACTTCCCCACAACTGCTTGATTTGTTTATACTGTGAAACGGAGTGGCCCCTGCCATTGTATTTCAGTCACTAGGCTTTTCCTCTTCTGCTCATAAATGCTGGGTAGCTTCAGGAAGTTTAAAAACATTAACAGGGGGTCCTTGGGTAGCTTTCCCCTGAACTCACATAGCTCTCTTTAGTACTTAAATTTTCCAGCAGTTAATCTGTATTTCAAAAATAGAAAATGAAAACATTATATCATATTTTATGTGAAAAATGAGCACTTTATTAAACTGGTAAATATTTATTAATAATATTAGAATTCATCTTTAAATTAGACATTTCATGAATTACCTTGCCTTGGAGCTATAAAAACTTTATTGCAGCAATAAAAAAATGTAAAGGAGGCATTTTGACTATGAAATTTCATTTCATGGTCAATTGAATTTACTATATCTGAAAGAACTAAAGATGGGGTTGTAAAATAATTATGATGTTCGTATACACTTACAGAACAATGTTCTTATCCAGCAATACTAGGATGGTCTTATGTAAAGGCTGTATTAATAGTGTATTGCTAATCACTAAAGCTTCTTTAGGTGAATACAAACTTAAATTATTTTAATATGAACTGCATTGAGTTTATTGGTTATCTTGTGAAACATTAGAGAGCTTTACTGTAAGCAATATTTAATTTAGATAAAGGTAGTCCTACCCTGTTGAAAAGTCCAGCAGAAGAATTTCACCTTGAAGAAATGTCATGAGATCACAAATGTTGAAAAAATAAAATGGGCTTGGACAGAATTATGATTAATACTGTGTGTCTTTGGCTTTTTTCTATGTACTATCTGACATGTTCACCTATAAACTTAAATGCAGAATCGCCAGAGGCATGGGTAAAAATAGGTTATGTCAAGGTTTTCCTATGTCTCCCTTAGGGTGTGGAGTTGGGTAGCTACCTTGTAATACTTCTGCAAGTATCTCATATATTTCCCACAGGAAGAC
>WEKW01003429.1:25225-77725 GCA_013389905.1 Sula dactylatra | reverse complement strand
TTAGGAGTGGCACTGTGCTCAAATCAAAGACATGATGGTGACTACTGCTTTTTAAATAAACAGCTCAATGATGTGGCTTTAAAGAGCTGAGTTGCAAATCTGAGCTTATTAAAGGCCGCATACAACAGAAATATTATTAATGTTTCACAACATTGGTGCCTTTTACTTAAAGGTCTAAATCTTTTTTAGTAAATCAAATTCCCAAATTACTAATGAACTTTAAATGAATAGATTAACAGAAGATTGCAAGAGTAAAAACTAAAAAAGTTGCTTTAAAATTAGCAAAAGACAGTTACTTCACTACTCTCCTTACTGCGTGCCTCTAATTTTTGTGTTTAATTTTCCTTTACAAAGAAACTTATTTGTAAATCTCTCTTTTAATACCCAATCTGTAATCTCCTATCTAGAGAGAATGGAGTAGGTTTTCAATTAATACAATGTTATAACAACATTGTTTAATGTGTTGCAGATGAAACAGTTATTTCATGGGTCATTAATGTGTTTAACACCTGGAACGGTCTATTAAAACAAGCCCTTGTTATTGTTATGAACATGTTTATTGTCATCTTTAATACAAAACATACAACTAATTCTGGAAGGTGGTAATTATTCATTTATAGGAGTACCAGCTATTCTTACTAGAAAGAGATTATCTTCAGAGTTTTCTTATTTCTATTTTTTTCTTTGATAACTCTGGTGGATTACTAAACTCAAGTTTTAAATCAACAGCGTTAGTCTGGTTTATATTGGACTTTCCCAGCAGAAATGGTAGCTGTTATCACCACTGTTTTTAATAATTTGTGTTACCAAGAAAAATTAACCTCAAAATTAAGTAATACTAAAATAAATGATGCTCTGGTGGCTCAGAACAGTGACATTTGGCCATATACAGAACCTTTCAAACGGTGGCGGACACTTTGTAAAATTAGACCTTTAGGACTCAGTTGGGATTTTGCAGCTCCGGTGCCCGCCATCAGCTCAGCGCTGTGACAGTTTGGCTT
The DNA here is from genome assembly GCA_013389905.1 of Sula dactylatra. NCBI lineage: Eukaryota > Metazoa > Chordata > Aves > Suliformes > Sulidae > Sula > Sula dactylatra. The sequence continues at coordinate 76,724 of WEKW01003429.1, read as the reverse complement.
CTGCCCACACGTCTGAGCTGTGTCCTTTGCTGATAAACTTTCAAGTCTTTACAGAGTCGGGGTTTTGGGGGTTTTTTTTTTGATTGATATATAGTTAAATATTTTATTTTATGTCTAATGACATTGTTGTGGATTTTTTAGTTACCTCTCAGGGAGTGTGTGTGCACAGGTCGTGGGGCCCCGGGGGGAAGGTGGACAATGGGCTGAAAACCCTGGAGGCAGCAGACAGCAGTGGCTACCTGCTATGACTTTAACATGATAGTGGTGTCAGGCGGTGCTAGCCTGATGATGTACTAAGGGTACATCGGGGTTTTAATAGTGTGTAGATTTTCGTGCTCTCAGTGACATTGTGGTATTGGTGTGGATAATATAGTCACTTTTCTGAGAGATGTGCTCTTCCCTCCTTTCTCATCAATACAGACACAATGAGCCATCTGTTAATGAGCTGTTATGGTTGGAAAACAAAACGTATTCTGGTGTTCTTTTCAAAAATAGGCAACTCAGAGTAGCTGCAAGAAGGGACGTCTTCCTAGGAAACAAAGCGGCAGCAGTTGCCAAAGACACCTGTCTGACCTATCTGAATAACAGGTACTGCTGACGTTAAAAAAAAAAAAAAAAGATTCAAGTAGGTTATTACCCGAAAGAAGAGAAACACAATAACATTGGCAGAACACTTGGGGGAGGAAGGCTGTGACTATTTTATGTTAATAATGCCTGAATCAAGACCCACCAGCTCCAGAAGATATTGTGAGGTGCCATATCAATATGTGGAAAATGATACACCCCACTGGGGAAGCTGTCAGGAATTGGAGTGGCAGCTGAATCTCTGATATTCCGAAGAACTCGGCTCAAACGTGTATGACCGTGGACACCAGCTATGCATTAAGCCTGGGACATGGCTTTAAGCTATTCTGCCTCCTGAGCTTAAACTCTAAAATCAGGTGCTGCTTTCTTAAGCCAGCCAAATGAGGCAGATGCTGCAGCTGGTCTGGATATGTTGTACCTGGCCAAAGGCTTTGTTGGGTCCAGCCACACTCTCTTGGGTCGTTTGAAAACTTGCTTTGAACTTCCTGCTATTCTCTGCTGTTACCACCTGTGTTTCTCCTTGGACAGTTTACCCAATGCTTAGCTTCCACTTCAAGTTCTCAAACTATAAAGAAATGCTAAGTTTCTGTAGCGTTTTAAATTATTCTATGTTGTCAGGTAGCTGGAAAAAAAATACCTGGCTCTGGTAATACAAAAGATAATGAGACCTACTTTTCTGATTTGCTTTAAAAACCACCAACAAGCAAGCAAAGAAAACCCAAACAAAAAAACCCAACCCCCCCCCAAGAACCCAAAGAAAAAATACCCCCCCAGAACATAGCTACCAAACTTGTAGCAATTTTTAAACAACAAATGCCATGTAACCCCCCGAGTCTGTCCCCCTCCCCAATTCCTTGCACAATTTTTGTTACCTTTGATAATGTTGTTAGTTGTCATGCTTCCTTGCAGTCTCTGCCCATGATGCTTATTGCATAATAAGGACCTTTGAAGTCTGCCTTTGATTTGGTAGCTGAAGCACCTGAAGTTGCAGAGGTTGTAACAAAACTGCTAACAGCCTTTATCTGACAGTCTGGGACTTAATTTTAACTATCCAGGGTTTGTTTGCAATGTGCCTTCGCTGTTTGCATACAGCAGACCTAAGCTTGTACTGCTAATTTGGAGAGGAGGTCCTCATGCCAACAGACTCATCAGATCAGAGCCCAGATCAGTGACCTCAGTCACACACGTATTGTGATCATGCTGTTGGATACCTTGTCCAAAGGGAGTGTGATTCAATATGCTTCAAAGTGTGGTAGATGTTTGGGGAGAAGAGAGCGGAGTATCTGTTTTTAAATGCCTCTACAAAATGGTGTAAAAATTAAATTATAAAGAAGTTGTGAATTAGGTGATGGATGGGTGAAGGGCTATAGGCAGCCTATGGTAAGCCAAGTCACTGGGAAGCCAAATCTGGATGTGACTTTGCATTAGCTCCGTGGGCATTTTTAAAACAAATATCTTTTTGCGCTCTGTGTCCACCTTGATGCGTTTGCATGGGGTGGGAGGGAGGAGAAAAAAAAATAGGAAGGACGGGGGAAAAAATATATAATAATAAAAAAAAGGCTTTTTGTTGCATTCATCGCTTTGGGGTGTGGTTTGAACAAGCAGCTGCGGAACTTTCAGATCCTTCTTGGAGTTTCCTTAAGGCTTTAGTGTGGAGGAGTGGGAGGAGGAGGAAAAGGAGGACGGGGCTTCAGGGTACAAAGCCACCTCAAAGCAACTGTGGCAACCAAGAATCATTACCCCTTTGGCCCACTTTGGGGGCTGCATGGGGAACCTACGGGGTCACAGGAAAGTAAATGGGTAGGAACAAAGTTTCCAAACAGCAAACGCTGCGTGCTAGGGTGGTGGGGCATCTTGGGTAAGAAGTATAAGCATTTCAGAGAAAAGTCTTTGTCTCTTAGTTTGGTAGTTGTGTGATTTTGGTGTAGTTGTGAGCATTTAGTATTTCTTCACCATGTAATGCAGCGTTTTCTTAGAGATAGCTGAGCATGCTGTGAATAAGGTGGCACCAATAGAGGCCACGGAGCAGTGTTGAAGAGGTGGCTAGTCCTGGGACCAGGAGCAGTGTTGGTCTGGCAGGCACTCAGGCTGGTTGGTCCTGTCCCTTGCCACCTTCTTGCTTGGAATCGCATCTCTGAGGTGGTGCTGCGCTGCCTGGTGTCGGTGTGCTCCTGCTGCCTGATCCCCGAATGTGGTTCTGTAGAAGAAATGGGTTTAGCTTGTGATTTGGTGGTCTCACAGCACTCTTGCTACCCCCTGTGACAAGTCAGGCTGTCTGCTCTGGAGGAAGCTCTGTGCTGCACAGGCGAGTGTGGAGAACACCAGCCATGCAAGAGGTCGCTGCAAACGTGGTTGCAGATCAGACCCCAAAGAAAAGCAGGGACACTAAATCAGAAAAAGTCCAATAAAACATGTTAAACTAACTTGGAGGTTGCAGCCGTATAAGAAAATTCTATTACGTAGCAGGAGATGAATTTCTAGAGACATCTGAGACTGCCAGAACACAAAGGAGATAGTTGCTCAGTTTTGAGGAATAAATCAGTGGGCCTTCATGTTTGTTGTTTTTGGTTTGGGTTGGGGTTTTTTTTTTTCCTCTCTTCATGTCCCTTTTCTGGCTTATGTGCTCTTTGTGAACATAAGAGTAATATCTGATGTAGTGGGACTGGGGGAGCACACAGGCCAAGAAATTGTGTATTCTTCATGTTCTTCAGGCAGCAGAATGTGCACAAGTCTCCTGCCACCAACCAATCTTTTAGATCCAGCTGCAGATGTAATTTCTTTCTGAACTGACATGTACTGTTTGTTGTAGCCTTTATTTGGTAAATTAGGTAAGGTTTACTTTTCTAGAGACATGAAGCAAAGCATGGGAGTTTTCTCATTGCCAGAGAAAAGAAGCTGCTGCTTCTGGTGGATCTTCTGATAACTGCAGTTAGACAGATCTATTACTGATGGCAGTATCTGAGGAGGGGAGAGGAAGGACACTTCTCAGTGGTGGCAGTACCAAGTGCAACTGTTTTGTATTCAATTAAGTAATTATTTAATCTCTGACAGAGAAAAGCATCCTGTTAGTTTGATATGTTTTGGTTGGCAGTGAATTCCAATCTCGTAAAAATTTAGATTAATGGATTCTTTTATCTATATTTTACTTGTGGAGAAAAAGAGTATTGAGGATTTCTTCTAGAGATATGCTGACTTGCCCAAAAGTAAAGGGAGTAATTTACAGACAGGGACAACAGAGGATTTCGTTCTTTACATTGCAGTACATTTGCTTCAACTTGAATATAGCTTTTAAAATACTATATCAGCTTATGTTACATTGACAGTGACGAATTCCTAAGGCAATGGGATATATAATGTTTTAAGTCAATTTCTGAAACCAGGGCACAGTGAGCATAACCATAACTGTTGAGTTTTGCGTAGGTTTTTTTGTTGGCAGATTTCTCACTTTCCTTAAACTAGCTCATGCAGTATAGGGTGAGATCCCAGTCCTACATCTTTCTCTAGATACTTCCATGGGCTCAGTCCTGACATGGCTAGAAAGAGTCTTACCGGAGATGTTGCCTATTTAAATGATTGAAGGCTGTAGACATTGATTTTAATCAAGACTTCAGTATTACTCAAAATGTTCTAAAAAGTAACTTCCCAGTTATATTTTTAAATACTAAGTTCAATGTTGCTAGAGATTAAAATTCTATCAGGGTAGAAATCCAGGGTAGAGCTACTGTATGTAAATAATTCTAAAAAAGCAGCGTAAGTGGAAATTAGGGCACCTCTTGATGTAATGGCTGGATGCATTTATCTGTCAAAATAAATACTAGCTGTATTACTAGCTGTATTAACTACTGGATGCTTAATGAGTTGATAACAGAAGAACGAACTATCTTTTATTATCTTGATTTTTCCCTTAGTACTCAACGGTATATTTTGCTTTTGCTGGCTCAGGTACAGTAATTGTTGGAAAAACACCTTTGATAATACTGTATAAATTAAAGCATGGGAGTTCACACATTCCCTTTTTTTAAGTCTCGTTACTCTGTTGTTTGCTTTCCAGTGGCTGTTGAGGAATTGATATCTTATAAGTTTTTGAGAACTTATACTTCTACAAATCAAAGTAAAATAAGCTATATATTTAGCATATGCCATGAGCCAAGTGTCCTTTGTCAATATGACTAAATATGACTTCTTTGGCATGACTGTCTAAATAGATTAGAATAGTTGAGAGCAGGATAGTTGGATGGATGGATATCCTTACGGTTCCTTTGATCAGTTATTCTATGCATCAGATGCTGAATGTCTTTATAAGATGTGCTATTGGAGCTGTGCAAGAGAGTGGTGACAGAAAGCCAAAGTACCTAGATACAGTCACCATAAAGTTGTTTTGAGAAGGGGCAAACATTTTGGACCATATTTTGCTTTTTTTATCCATGTGTATAACTGAAGAGACCAGAGAGCTGGCTGGCAATCCCCTCAGTAAATGTCTTAGGTTTTTTATAGCGCTCACAGAATCATAGAATGGTTTAGATTGGAGGGGACCTTTAGAGGTCATCTAGTCCAACCACCCTGCAATGAGCAGGGACATCCCCTCCAACAGTTCCGTGTCATTCCTGTGTCGAGGGCTCCAGAGCTGGATGCCGTACTCCAGGTGGGATCTCATGAGAGTGGAGTAGAGGGGCAGAATCACCTCCCTCAACCTGCTGGCCACACTTCTTTTGATGCAGCCCAGGATACGGTTGGCTTTCTGGGCTGCAAGCGCACATTGCTGGCTCATGTCCAGCCTTTTGTCCATCAGTACCCCCAAGTCCTTCTCCACAGGGCTGCTCTCAATCTCTTCATCCCCCAGCCTGTACTGATATCGGATTATCATGTAGGAAAACAACAGAGAGATCCAAGACAGTAATTTCAGTCTGTGGAGGAATCACACAAGGTATTTCTCTTTGGTTTTCCGTTTCACACGTTATGTCCTTGTTTGATTGTCATGCTGAGCAAACCAGTGGGTGAGTTTTGCCTGACTTGTGTTAAAGTCACCAAGTTTTTCCTAGGTTCAATCCAAGACTGTAAAGCAGATCAGACTCAATCAAAACTTGATTCTGTCCGCTTGAGAAGTTCATGAATTTTTGTCAGAACTAATCTGTCATTTTTGCATAATGTTGCAAAAATCCTGAATGCTCATAATACTTGTGTATCACTTTCACTTCTGGTTAAGTTTATGTAAAAGAGCTTGTGATATTATCTAAAATTTTCATAGTATTCTCAGTGGATTATTTTGAATACATAAGCGTTTCAATTTTCATGTAGCAATGTAATTAGGATGTCATGTGGATGTTTTAGTGCACTTGTATTTCCATGCATGCTCCTGATGTAAGATGATTTTTGTTGTAAAACTTTTCTTCAAAAAACATTTCGTGCATAATGAAATACTGCTGATCCTTTTGGTTTAGTATTGGTCTTTGTAGTATAAGGGAAAAAATAAGAGTTAAGGTAATAGATGGAAATTTTGTTTTCCTGATTATAGTTTCCTCCTTAGAAGACTTTGTTTGCTCAGAAGCTATATACAAATTCTGTGGACTGTAATGTTGCTATTGACTAGCTCCTGTACCTTCCTGCTATGTGCCACACCACTGTACAAACATAAAAAATGGTTTATGCTTCCTTGTCTCAAAGCTCTTCTATAGGTACCATAGGTTGTTGAGGCCCACAACACCGTACCATAAAGTAAAAAATTAAATTCCCATTCCTTTCTCTGTGATTTTTTTTTTTAATATTGATTAGCCATATAACTTAAATTCAAAGTGCAGAAAATACATTGGCATTATCATATGCACACACGATGTAAATGATAAGAGATCTGAAATGATACAAAATATTTTCTTTTATAGAATGTCTTATCTGTTTGGTGCTAGATAGCCAGCTACAAAATATGGTTGTTTCCACTTCTAGCTTTTACTGAAGTTTTTAGGATTAAAAAAACCCTAATAAATTAGGAAAAGATACAGAAAAGAAAAACTGGGATTACATAAGTGCATGTAAAAAACCACACAAGCATCAAATAGTGTCAGAAAAAGGGACAGTTAAGAATTCATGGGCTTGTGTATAAAATTAGATTCTGGGTCAGTGCAAGTCAAGAGAATTTAGTCTCAATAAAATCATAGATGCAACCAAAATGACAAGACTTGGAGTAAATGGTTTGTAACCCATGTCATCCCATTTTGTTGCCTTGGTGTAAAGGCCAGAAACGCCTGTATTGTGTAATGATAAAGCAAGAACAAAGGCTAGCTTTTTAGGTGTAGAACACCTCCAGGAAAGTACTGCCTGCAAAATAATGAAGAAAGTTAATTTCTGTGAGAGAAGGTCATTCTGATGATCTCCACTTTTGCTTTACCAGCAGAGTTTTTCTTTACGCAATAAAGTAATGTCTGTAAACTAAAATGAATGGAGTAATATGCAGAAAGGGATACCCTTTTGTAAATGTCTTTGAATGACTTCCAGATGCCACTGCCAATACACGTCACAATCAAAATGACTCTATAGTTAACGGTAGTAAATTGTCACAGAAAGGTGCCCTGAAGCAAATGGGTATTTTAGCCAATAAGTTGGATGGTTTGATCTTTCTGTAGCACTGAGCACTGTACCAAGTGCTCCATTTTTGGCATATGCATTCATCTCTAAGGAACTACACTCCTTTACTGAAAATATTAAAAGAATTTAAAAAGTAGAACCAGCGTGGTGTCGTATGGATGATGAGCCAAGGTGGCAGTGCCTTGCAAAGCATAGGGAAAATGAGGGTGAGACCTCATGTATAGGATCTGGATCATGAGCTTGTGGGGTTAACTTCATCTGTACTGCATCCAGGTGCACTACATGTATTTTTATGCTAAGAAGGATTTCTTTTTTCTGTATGGGCTTCAGCAGAAAGACACATGAATGCCAAATTCAGAATTAATATGATTTATTGCTGTAAGGAAGCAACGTGCAGTAGCACTAGTGCGTAAGATGAATGAGGCAGGGTTTGCATCTTCTCTAACACATGTATTGCTTCTTTCTACAGCCTCACTTATCCCATCCAAGAAAAGGTTTTCAGGAAAACAGAACTCCCGCCTCTGTTGAGGGAAGAACTGTAAAAAGTAGAAAGAAAGTTAGGCTAAACTTACCTCCATGCTGATACAGATTTTTGAAAGCTGGTTTGGGTTTATCCACACTTAATAAGAAAGCACTAGGAAGGTCAAACTGCGTTGTGGAAGTCCGGTGGACTGTCCGCTGGGCTCCCAGCATTGCTGTTTCGTTCTGTGTCATTTCGTTAAGGATCATTGCACCTGCTACTAATTGTGGTGTAGGTTATTAACAATGAAACAGTTTTCAAAATCTAATTTATTTCTCATGTTTCTGTCTGTTCAGACGATGGCTACAGATTAATCAGGTTGCTGAATCAATCTGTGAGCTATTTATTCTCTTCACTTATTAAATGTTCTAAGAATCTTCTTTGTGTTTAAAAGTTCCTTCATTGTCTATTGATCCATGTGTGGTTAAAAATAACAAGAGTTGTTCATAGGCAGATTCCAGTTGACTTTACCTTCAGGGTCTCACTTCTTTTTATTTACAATTGTGGTAAGTGTTACGCAGATGTAGAAGACGACATAGTTTGTGCCCTCAAGAAACAGTAGAAACAAAACCATGCAAGCACTTGAGTTTCTGCGACGTGAAGTACAACAAAAATGAAGTCGGTGATTGGTACATAGCTTGCTACTTCCGTGTGTGTTTGATTGTTGCATTAAAGATAAAAACGTGTCGTTCTGTGTGGTACTTGCAAACAAGGATCTTTAGGAGGGATTAGAATTACTCAAATGGTTCTCCAGCATGCTGCAGTGTCTGCACTCAAGACCTGGCAGGGCAGTGTTCTTTGTTTAAAAGAACTTCAAAGTCCCACACAGACAAGATTTTTTTATACCTGCTACAGTTAGTAGCAACAGCTAAGAAAAACTGAATGTCAGTAAAGGAGGATGCTTTTCTCTCTCTCTCTCTCTATATATATCCCCTTCCCCCATTTTGTTTACTTTCTGCGCTGGCAGCAGTCTGTGTTTTCTCAGTTGCAATATTTTCCCTGTATCATCAGTCAGCCTGTTTCCCTGTTGTTTATGTGGGTGTTTTGCACCCCATCAAGAGAAGAAATGTTTAAAGATGGGGAAACGCAAGTTTTATTTCACAAAAAAAACCCCACCCACAAATTGGGGAGAATTGAAGTCTGGGGCAAGTGTGGTGACTGTTGCTGCATTTAATTTATTAAAAATGCATTTAATTCGTTAAAAAAAAAAAAAAACACCAAAAAAACCTGCAATTTGACGGTATCAATTCTGTAAGCCTGTGGAAATAACTTTACCTGATAATGCTATATAGTAACTGCTAGTGACTAAATAATGTTTCACTTTCTTTTAGGATCAGAGTCACACACAAGTTTCCCAGTATCGCCAGGATCACTCTCTGATCATGAGATCTATTGTCCATATGACTGATGCTGCTCATTCAGGAATTATGGCTCCTTCTCAGCTAACCACCATTAACCAGTCTCAGCTAAGTGCACAGCTGGGGCTAAATTTAGGAGGCACTAATTTGCCACACACTTCTCCCTCCCCTCCTGCAAGTAAATCAGCCACTCCTTCCCCATCCAGCTCTATAAATGAAGAAGATGCAGATGAATCAAATAGAGTAAGTTATTCCATGCACTGTAGTGAGTAAGCTTTACAGGTCTGTATGTTATATTTTCATGAATGTGGCATTATCGTCTCAGCTGCAATGTGGTCATACACAATACAAATGTTACATTATAGTGGAATATGATTCATTTGCTGTTTAGCTTCTTTACTTAAGAAGTTTCCATAACAACTCCGTAATAATAAATGTAAGAATATACATATATATATTTGGTCTAATACCTTCATAATTCATTTCAGATTTTATAGATCTGGTAAATCTCTTCACTCAACAACTGTGGACAGTTTTGTCATTTTGGTATTCTCTGCAGTCATTTATAACAGATGCATTTAGATAGAAATAAAATAAGCTTGTAACTGAAAGTTTAGTTAATTTACATTTTGCTTTAAATAAATCTGTTACAAAAGGAAAATTTTATCAACAAAATAAAGCACAAATGTTGTATATTTAAAGGGCCTAGTTTAGACTGTTCTGTGAAAGGTTTTCTCATTAAGTTAATGGAAATTGTGCATATGGAAAGGTCATTGTACAGGATCCTCAAAATATCGAAGTAAAATGACTATCATAGAAGTATATGTAGAACCACTTTATCCCCTTGTTGCAATAATCTGTGCATAGTTCAACATGCTGGGTAAAAACCTGGCTGGATGGCTGGGCCCAGAGAGCTGAGGTAAACGGAGCTAAATCCAGTTGGCGGCCGGTCACGAGCGGTGTTCCCAAGAGCTCAGTGTTGGGGCTGGTCTTTTTTAATATCTCTATCAATGATCTGGATGGGGGGATCGAGCACACCCTCAGTAACTTTGCAGATGACACCAAATTGGGCAGGAGTGTCGATCTGCTCGAGGGTAGGAAGGCTCTGCAGATGGATCTGGACAGGCTGGATCGATGGGCCGAGGTCAATTGTATGAGGTTTAACAAGGCCAAGTGCCTTTGGTCACACAACCCCAGGCAACGCTACAGGCTTGGGGTAGAGTGGCTGGAAAGCTGCCTGGCTGAGAAGGCCCTGGGGGTGCTGGTGGACAGCCGGCTGAACACGAGCCAGCGTGTGCCCAGGTGGCCAAGAAGGCCAGCAGCATCCTGGCTTATATCAGGAATAGTGTGGCCAGCAGGAGCAGGGCAGGGATGGTGCCCCTGCACTCAGCATTGGTGAGGCCGCACCTTGAATCCTGTGTTCAGTTTTGGGCCCCTCAGTACAAGGAGAACATGGAGGTGCTGGAGCGTGTCCAGAGAAGGGCAATGAAGCTGGTGAAGGGTCTGGAGAGCAGGTCTGATGAAGAAAGGTTGAGGGAGCTGGGGTTGTTTAGTCTGGAGAAGAGGAGGCTGAGGGGAGACCTTATCACTCTCTACAGCTACCTGAAAGGAGGTTGTGGTGAGGTGGGTGTTGGTCTCTTCTCCCAAGTTACCAGTGATAGGACGAGAAGAAATGACCTCAAGCTGCATCAGAGGGGGTTTAGATTGGATATTAGGAAAAATTTCTTTACTGCAAGAGTGGTCAGGCACTGGAACAGGCTGCCCAGAGAGGTGGTGGAGTCACCATCACTGGGGGTGTTCAAAAAACGCGTAGGTGTGCCACTTTTAGGAGTTTAGGAGGCATGGTTGGGTTGCGTTGGCGGTTGGACTTGATGATCCTAGAGGTCTTTTCCAACCTAAATGATTCTATGAAAAGAGGGTACAGATCACAAGGAGCACCCAGGGACCAGAGTTACCTGTAGTCCTCGGTGTGCTGCTCTGGGGGTTCCCTGTCCCAGAGGTAGGTGCAGGGCTGGTGCCTGGCAATAACACAGGACCTCTGGCACTACTGCACAGGCCCCTGACCCTGCACAGGGAGCAGTGGAGGCAGGGGGTGCAGGGTCACCTGTGGGTGTTCACTGCAGGGGAATAGAAACTGCAGAGCTGCTTCTGCTTTTTGCCTGAAGGATGGGCTTTTTAACCCCTGACTCATAACTGAGTTGACAGTCTAAGTCTGGGAATCAGGAAATGCTTCCAAGCTCTTGTCTTTTGAGTCTCTACCACTGAAATTACATCTTAATGGAAAAATGTAGATTGCCTATTCAAAATATACTCTAGTTTAAATCTTAAAATTAGTGTTGGGGTGTACTTTTTTAGATCAAGCTTGTAGGATTTGACTCTCTGAGCCATGCTTACAATGAGTAGTAACTATTCATGCATTTAGTTCCAGTAGATCTGATGAGATTAAGCTGAGACTAAGTACTACTTGGTAGGAGAAAGGCTTGCACAACAGGACTCTCCAAAATGTTGCCTACATAGTAGCTTTATCCATATATTATTAAGCCAGACTGTCAATAATTTTTTTGGAATTAATCTGACATTTCATGCTCATATTGACTGTTCTTGTCGTTACTGTTTCTCAGGCTACTGGAGAAAAAAGAGCTGCCCCAGATTCTGGCAAGAAGCCCAAGACTCCAAAGAAGAAGAAAAAGAAAGATCCCAATGAGCCACAAAAGCCAGTGTCAGCATATGCCCTTTTCTTCAGGGATACGCAAGCTGCAATTAAAGGGCAGAACCCAAATGCTACATTTGGAGAGGTTTCAAAAATAGTGGCATCTATGTGGGACAGTTTAGGAGAAGAACAAAAACAGGTAAAAAATATTGATGCAGGGTTGCCTCACAAGAAGTAAAATAGTAATTCTTGTAAAAAACTCCTCCTACTGCTGCTCTGAGTGTACTACGCTACTTGCTGATGTAGACCTCTTACTCTGTAGAGCTCAGAAGCTACACTGATTTTTGAACTTGCTGAAGACCTGGCATCTAAAAACCATTTTGCTGTAAGAGTCAGTAGGTAGTGTTATATGACCATATTTGTCTTTAAATTTTAAAGGGCAGTTTGTAAAAAAGCTGAGGTGATACTGTCCAAATTCCTGTTAAGACCATCTTTTGATGATTCTTATTTCAAAGCTCTTGTTTCCTATTAATCAGAAGTTAGAAGAGAAAAGGGGAATGTACAGCACATTTACCATTTTCCTTTGATCTGCCTTATGAATTTGTTACAAAGCGTGTTGATTTCCAACCTTTGAAGCCAATCCTCTGTGCCTCATTATAATGTCGTGTGTGAAATGTTATCTCCATCTCAGACTTGGTACAGAATGATGAGTTTTGTTCTTCCTTGAGGGTTATTCTTCTTTCTATACACATGTAACTCCTACACATGGATTGAAGGGGAAAAAAAAATCCTTTGAGACTGTTTGCCTGTTGATACTCTGTGCAGCTCCCAGTAACAGTTAATGGAAGCTGCGATGGAAGAGTGGATTCCCATATAGGATACCTTCTGGCAAGATATGAATGATACTTGTTTGTGAAATACATTTGGAAACTTTTAGTCTGATCTAACAGATGATGGTGAACATGATTTAAAGATTAACTTTAAATTTACTGATGATTAAAAATACAGATTAATTCATGTTTGCCTAACTGTTCTTGTTTATCTCAATGGGATTCTCTCATACTGACTTTGGGGAAAGTGAATTGTCCAAGATCCATGAACCACCTTTTCTAAAGGTATAAAGATTTTTTTTTTTTTTTTAACCATAGTTCAAATATTTGTTTTTTAAAAAATATCGCATAGGGCATAGACTTTTTTGCTATTTTATACTGCCACAGATAATTTTTAGCGTCTGAAGTACTCAGTGTTCCAATATCCCTGTTACTTAGAGTCATTAAAATATCATTTCCTGGGGAGGTAAAGTGTGCATAGGTAGTCCTGTCAAACAGTTGCCTGCTCTAGCAGCTTTTTTATTCACGATAGGTCAACATAAATTGTGGTGCAAGTCCAGCAAGTAGACCTGAAAGTCTGTAACCACCTGCAAGAATATTGAGATTTTTCAGGGAAGAAAAAGCACACCTAACAGTAGAGTGTACTCAGGTTTTTTGGTCTGTGGTTTTTGTTTCTTTGCAAGTGATTTTGAGAGCGTTCTGGCAAAAAGGTCTTAATATTGAAGTTGGTGAAACTGTGGTCTCTTTTAATAGGTATATAAAAGAAAAACTGAAGCTGCTAAAAAAGAATACCTAAAGGCACTTGCTGCCTATAGAGCAAGCCTTGTTTCTAAGGTAAGCCTAATAATGCCTTCAATGTAATGCAAGTTAGCTTTTGGCAATGGTGTTTAAATAGGGGCGGCAGGGGAGGGGGCGTTACGCAAAATAAAAGTGGAATCTTAGGATTTCTGTAATACAGCTTGACAAGATGATGTGCTGCTGCTTGAACCCTGCTTACTCTCTGAAAAAAAATTAATCTCTCTAATGGCACAGTAATGATTACCAAACAATAACTTTGTAAATGTACATCTTCCTTTATCTATGGAGGCAAAATAATGCACTTCACTACAAAAAGTAAAATTCAGTCATGAAAAATATACTGACCATTTGACATTAACATTTGCAAGCTATTTGCAGAGTTTTGTTTTTCCTCAAGTGCTACTTCTCAAAAGAAAATCTTGTTTTGCATGGAGATGGAGAGCAGTTATTGTACGACAAAGCTTAAGTATTTCTTGCAGGTGAGGGGGGAAAAAAATGCGTGGTGGCTCTGACTTTAGAGAGTACTTACAAATGGATTAGCTGGCAGTGAGCCACATGGAGTATTTTAGCAGATCCCAAGTTTAAATAGAACTCATGAAGAAAACAAAGCCCCGCTGTCTTACTTGAGAATTTACCTTTTAAACCAGCAGCACTACACTCGTTCTAAATCTGTTGCATCTGAATACCATAAATGGAAACATGCTTATGGCCATCTAAAATATGGGAAAAAAATAATCAAGGTGGTTATTTCTCTAATAGTATTTCATAAAGATCAATTACAAAAATATCTTTGATCACAAGAAAGCAACAGAAGCATGTGATGATATCTAACTCCTGAGAATACTTATTTGAATGTACAACTGCAGAGCATTAGTAAATCATACCGAAAGCTGCTGTGTATTTTAATTAAAAGCTTAGAAATACAACAGCAGAAATAAGACAGATACGTTCTTGAAAGCTGGAAGGTTTCCTCTCCTCTGTTGAGAAGCTACATTCTTCCGTTGTCTCTAGGACTTAGATAATATTCTCAAAGCCTTTAGTATCACAGTGCTAAGTTCAATGGCAGCTGCAATTGTAAATATCTTTGAGGTAATTTAGGAATTTATTTTGTCAGTCCCAAGTTCCCTTTTATCAGAAATCATATTTTCTCCTCAAATCCATGGGACCTGAGCTGCCGAGAAACTCGTGGGAAGACTGGGTGGAAATTACACTCTTGAGTCTAGAATTCATCTCCCTTAAGTGAAGACATCCTTGCTGTAGCTTTTTCATCTGAGGTTGTTGCTGAGGGTAGGGATGGAATAGACACTTCTGCAGCATAATTTGACATGTTCTAAAGTAAGTGTCTAAAACGTGAGTTAGTTGTGCTGGCAGAGACTTTTTCTCTCCATTGTCTTTATATAGGGATCCTAGGCAACCATTCTACATGTCGTGTACAATGTAGATGTGTAAAATGGAGACTAATTCTACCTTTGGTGCTTAAATATATATAATTTAAATATACACAATATATTTAAATATACCTAGTAAAACTATGACTTCAAAGGCACCAGAACACCTCATTTATTGCAGTAGGCCTCTTTGGACTGTCATTTTCCTGAAGGTGTGTCTCATCGGAAACCTGCAGGACACTGGAAGTGGGCAGGGTTCCTAAGCAGGGCACCCCACTGATGCATCTGTACTGCTTCCAGAGTATTCAGTTGGGTGGCTTGACAAAGTTCCCTTAGACTTTTGTCTGTTGTAGGTGCGTGGGACTTGATGCTTAGACACGAAGAACGGCAACAAGCAAATTAAAAAAGTTGTCTGGGAAGTTTCATTGTTTGCCCACTACTCTTATGCCATGATAACTGGTGCGGGGGGATATGCTTCTGCTCAGATTCATCTCCCAAAGAACAGGGTTTTCTTGAAAACACAGAAATACAGAAAGTGTTAGGCCCTTTTTAGCTCTGTGAGCCACACTATGTACGTGACATCTGGGACTTTCTGGTGTTGAACAAGGGCACAGGTTAGTTTTTTGTCCAAGAACTTGAGGTACCGTGTACAGAGGCAGATGAAGAGGTGATGTAATGGATCAGTGGATCAGTGATCTTTTTCAGATTGCCAATTGGTCTTTTTTGATAGAAAGCAAAAGATGAAAAAGTGTCCCTGAGTAGCTATGACTTTTATTTCCATGTAAGCAGTAACAATGTTTTTTCTGTTAAAAATACAATGAATTTCTTTTCCAAACACAGGCTGCTGCAGAATCCGCTGAGGCCCAGACAATTCGTTCTGTTCAGCAGACGTTGGCATCCACAAATTTGTCTTCCTCCCTTATTCTGAATACTTCTCTTTCTCAACATGCAACAGTATCGGCATCTCCTCAAACTCTTCAGCAGTCCCTTCCTAGAGCAATTGCTCCAAAACCTTTAACCATGAGACTGCCGATGAATCAGATTGTAGCTTCTGTTACCATTGCACCAAACATGCCGACAAACATTACAGCTCCCTTGATAAGCTCTATGGGAACAAATATGGTGGCAACACCATCTTCATCTCAAGTCAGTCCCTCAATGCAAAGCCAGCAGCACCAGATACAGCAGCTCCAGCAGCAACAGATGCAGCAGATGCAACATCAGCAACTACATCAGCATCAAATGCATCAGCAAATACAACAACAAATGCAACAACAGCATTTTCAGCACCACATGCAACAACATTTGCAGCAGCAGCAGCAGCATCTTCAGCAGCAAATTAATCAACAGCAAATGCAACAGCAATTGCAGCACATACAGCTTCAGCAAATGCAGCAGCAGCAAATGCAGCATATGCAACACCAGTCACAGCCTTCTCCTCAGCAGCATTCTCCCGTTGCCTCTCAGATCACTTCTCCTATCCCTGCCATTGGGAGCCCTCAGCCAGCACCTCAGCAGCACCAGTCACAAATACAGTCTCAGACACAGACTCAAGTATTATCACAGGTCAGTATTTTCTGAAGATAAATGATCTTGCAACATGGCTTTGTGTTGATGGAGGGGGTAGGGGTAAACCATATTTGGCTGAAAACTGTAAATTGTTGATGGTGGTTATGCAGGGATGCATAACAGATCAAATGATCCTCTAAAGTGTCTATTAGATAGGCAATAAAGAACTACAATGTAGCTGTGTATCATCTTTTAGCTGATTATAAATCATTTTGTTTTAAAAAAAAAAAGCTGTGCTCTTTTTCATGTGATGCCTTTTTAATTTATTTAAGCTTTACCTACAATATGTGAATCAAATGGCCTAATAAATACTTGGACCTTATGACTGCAAAATGGCCTTTCAGAGTTATATGATATAACCCTTCTTTCTCTTAAAGTGAATAATGCACTTCAAGGCAGTATGAACTCATGAAGCCCTTAAAGCACAGTTGTAACTACCTGTAAAATGATGATTGGATTTCATACAATCATACTTGTATGACATGAGTTAGTTGATGGCATTTTTTGTCATGAAAAAATAGAGTAAATCACAGATTTTTGCCAAAGCTCTTAATTTTTTTTTTTCTCCTAAATGTCTTCAGAAAAACAAATGCAAGTAACTGAACTTAAATGTTTGACCCAACCTTTCGCTTCATTTTTCAAAAAAAACCTACCATAGTTTGTAAGAAAATTTATATTGACATTTACTCTCTTACGTTAATTCCAGTTACAGAACAAATGTGAATATTATATTCTGTGTCGAAGTGATGAGTTTCAGATTTAATACACTGTATTTTTAAAAGGGAAATGCACTTAAATAAAACTGTTATTACAGAAAGCTAAGATGAGAAATGCAAGAGTTTTTAATATGCTGTAAAACCAGTAGAATATTTAAATGAAACTCCACAATCGAATAATCAATGTAAATATTTTCTTTAAAAGTTGTAAGTTTTCATATCATGTGTTGTAAAGTTTTCATAAATGAGGCTTTAATGTAAACACTGGTAACATGAATTATTAATTGCTACATTGCTTATTGTGTTTTTATGCTGTTTTATACTTTTTTATGAGTTATGATAGCAGCAATTAAGTTGTTTGTATTTTGCTTATCTAAAATAAATGCTTTTATCTTGCTATAGAATAAACACATTTCAGTAAAACCGATGGGCATAAGTCTTTGATACAAAAACCAGAAATGTTTCCTTATGAAAACACTTTCTTGGAAAATTTATTTAACTTTTTGGATTTTTATTTTATCAAACATACTGGGTAAACAGGTACCGATTGGAACAGAGTGTGTGATCGGCTCTTCTGGCCGTAAAGATGCACTGCTGAGAGTCGTGTACAACTCTTCTGAGGTTTCTATGCCTTACTTCAGAGAGAGAAAGCAGGTGGTAGAGTTACAAAGCATTCGTGGTACCCTGTGTTACATTTATCTTCAGGAACAGGACAGCAAACCTGACTCTCAGCAGCAGTGGTCAGAGATGCAAATAAGCACAAATTGAGATTTTCTTTGTATCTTTGAGTTTCAGATGCAAACGCAGCTACTGCCGTGGGCTTCCCATCTATAAGCCCCTAACTCTGACTGATCCCGAGTTCTGATTTATACTTTATCATAAGAGTAGGACGTGACAGAGGAGGGGTGGAGAGGGCAGGTATTTCATATCAAGGACATGGAAACATTCACATCCAATGTGTTGTCAGCATATTAGTGCCGTTTATACATTTTTACTCTTGACAGAGAGGAGAAATCCTTTATTTTCTTCTCTCCCTTCTTTGTCTGCAGTAGCTGTACTGCGAGTGCAGTCTGACCACTATCCCCAGTTGTCTTGCATGATTAATTACAGCATCTGTCCTGTCAGAAGCTATAATGAAGAGGTCTTGATAAAAATTGCAAATTACCACTGGCAATAATCTTAAACTGCTTATGATAAAATGAAAATTAAAAACAGCAAGTGTCAAACCTGAGCAGAATCCTAATCCTGTTTGAAGCGGTGTCCATAGCTACCATGTGCAGGCCACAACCAAAAAATAATGGAATATAGATCCCCAAAAAGTTGCAGCCAGACTTGAGGGAAGAGGTACTATACCGTGTGAGTTTATTAATAATGAATTCAGCTTTCAATATTTCATCATCCTCAGGTACTCTTGTTTATTATGTACAAATATTGAACAGCAAGAGATTCTAATTATAAATTTATAGATTTCTTGGAGCAGAAAAAATCATGTATAAATTGAAGCTTTTCATAATAGGTGTTAGTTGACAGCTACCCACGCTCATAATAGCCTTAGTATGATGTCTAATAATGTCTGGGATGGCGGATGTTTATTCCAAGCGGGAGGAAGCCTGCCTGCGTTAGAAATGGCATGGCAGAGGCTGGTTGGGAGAGATTTTTGTGTGTGTCGGTTTTAACCAATGTTACATAACAAAGGGAAGCATTTTATAGTCGTTTTGAAACCTTTAGACAAATGTTTTCAGAAATAATTGCTAAACTGCATGTGACAGTAATTGCGTATTAGTTCTGTAATTGTCATTTTGAAGACCTATGAAGTATCGTTGGAAAAATGTCACTAGTGATAAGAGTTAATTACAACTGAAGTCTGTTTTCAACTCTTTGCAGTGAGAAGCAGGTGTTATTACACTCATTAAATGATTTCATAAATCCTGGGTTTTATCACATTTGATTAAGAGCTGCTGAACTACTGATGGTCAATTCCAGGAAAAATAGTTTTAATTACTGCAGCTAAAAAAAATTAATCATCCAGCAGGACTGTACATTTTAAATACCAAAATTTGAATCTTGAAAAACTGGAGCATGCCCCTGCTTGCTACAAAATTGTATTTTACATTATCCACAGTAGCATATTGCAGAACATCTTGTGTTTCAAACTGTGCAAGTTGGTGTTCGTATTCCCTAAGTCTAAGTGAATAACTTTGCTATCATAGGTCATAAATAAAACTGTTAATTTAAATCGCTTGATATGCATTCTATACTGGAGAAATGCAGTATCCGTATGATTTCAGTGTCATGCATAGTTTAAAGAATTTGTTCCTTCATATCATTTACAAGCACTTAACTGCTCCCTTCTTTTCCTGAGGTTTCAGATGCTTTATCACCCCGGTTAACCACATTCTACTTTCACATTAACCCAGGTTGACACATGATGAAAGAACATAAGGAGGTTTAATTTTTAGCTGACACAGGGTCGTTAGTTTCTAACTTGGAGAACAAAGGCTTTAAATACCTCTATGCAACATAATCTCAATTTTATATTATCACCTGACCATTGTGGTTGGCAGGACAGATGGATTAAATATCTCGAGTTTAACCAGAAGTCTTGCACTGACTCTTTTCAATGGGGGTTGGCTATTTGAATGGCTCCTTTTCCATTTCTCACTTCATGGAGTATTTTGCAGCACTGGACTTCATTCTAACCTTTCCCTCCCCCCTTTGTTTGGCTTTTGTTTTGCAACAGCTGTTATTATCGTTTTTGGTCAGCTGTGATTGCTAGAGGCAAAATAGGACCAGATGGTGTTTTGCTATGCATGAATGGCGAGTTAGAGGAGTTTAGATTGAATAGGCCAAGTTTGAATGGTGTCTATGCACCACCTGCCCTCTTCAGCAGCAGCATACACATCATAGGAGCATGATCTGTCTCAGACCTACTAGAATTGGATGGGAATAGAGGGAGCCTCGTTGGATTTTCTCCATATTTATTGATCTTCCATGCACTAACAGCATAATGCAGTACACAGTCAATTTGAGTTAATTGGATATGACACAGCATGTACATGTAATCTATCACTGTAGTCTCCTGGTACACTTTAGGTTTTGTTGCCACAAGAACATGCAGTATTAGCCTGCATTAATAGGCTAAGTGGATGGAAGTAAAACAGGATCATTGTGGGGCCTGATTTAACAAAATATACTCTAGTTTTAAAATGATACCCTTGAAACTGCCAGAGTTGCAGTTAAATGTGAACATTTTGGATTTGATAGACTGGACTGAGTATTCTGGCACAGAACAAAATACACCTCATTCCTATACTTTTCTGAGGGGTTTGCCAGTGAAATTTAAATGAACAGTTGACTAAAAGTAGGGAGCAACATCGGTAGTGATGAGCCAGTGCCATTCAGAAAGGGGCATGGGTTTATGTGGAGGAATCTACTTTGTAGCAGAAGGGGTATTATATTAAGCAAATTCTTATTACCAGCCCCTAAAACACAGAAATTAAAATTAGGCATCCATATTGGGTTTAGAGTAGCAAAGTGCTGCTTTGGTATCCTAAAACTGGTCATAGAGGTAGAATTTAAATGTTACAGAAATTTAAGATGTGTTGTATCCTGCGTTAAGGTTGACTGAAAGACATCAGGTACGCAAGCATTGTGTGTGGATGTTACAGAATAAAATACATATGTTACAAATAATAAATTCTATAACAATAACATCTAATACATAAATTACTTGAGTTGTTACAGCAATGGGATTTTTAAAAGCCTACTTACATATGTAACTGGGGGTTGTGATCATGCTCTGCCTAAGTTGGCAGGAGCTGCTCGCTCGGTGTCTTTGTCTGTGGTGTCACGTAGCCGAGTGAGCTACTTTATTACAAAAATTGCATTCAAAATATTTTCAAGTGCCTGTGGGAAAAGCTAGGTTTGTATTAAAGGATTTGGTTCTTAAAGTCACCAAGAAGTTAATGCTTCTCAGGTGCATCCAAGGGAGAGAATTTTCGATTTATAACACTAAAATCTTTCAGAAGAGAATGTATTGCTTTGAATGAGCTGTTCTGACACTTCAGTAGGCTGCGCTGGAGATTTATAATGTACCCTGTTTACCTGAGTTAAAAAGTAGAAGTGGTATTTTAAATAGTGGGTTTTGTCCAAGTTCTCGGAGCATTAACATCTTCAGCCCCTACACAAACCAAAGCAGCGCAGCGTTTTCTCACAAAGATCGAGATGAAATTTATTTTAATATTCTAGGTAAAAAAAGTTGAAAAGATAATTATACTTGATGTAATGTAGTTATATGGGCACTTCCTACAGGTATTATTTATTCTCCTTCCCCGTGGGAATAACTATTGATATGGTCACCTCTGGTCTGTTATTTTCTCCAAACTGGAGTTGTTACATTACTTTAACTGCTGCTCTAATTGAAACAGGCTTTGATCCAGCAAATCACTTAAAATGAGTGGATAATTCATGTATATAAGTAGTAATTTCATTAAAGTGACTACTCCTATGCTCTGTTATACAGTTGCTCAAGTGCTTTCATAGATCAGGGTTCTAATTGCAAAATGTTGTATTTGTTTTCCAAACAATCCCAAGTGGCAATAATAAGAATATTCAGAACCTCAAAGTAACATAACCTAACTTACATTTTCTTTTACTAAATTCTATTCTAAACAAGTCATAGGTCTGCTTTTCAAGTACAGGTATCTAACCTTTGTGCTGGTTCAGTGACTGTGCATCATAAATGTGTAAAGAATTAACCACCTGGCTGGTGATTTGTATACTCAGTCATTTAGACGGATTTCTACTGCACAGGTCTGAAAACCTGTACCTGGATCAGCAGTCACAGCTCTTGACTGAGCAGATGCCTTGACCAAATATTTGTATTTACAAAAGGGACCTAATGCAGGCAAACAAAGCACCATTATACCTACTGGCAATATTTGGGAAACCTAAAGGGTATAGTTACTACAGGCTGGTTTATTTTTAATGCTATATCCCATAGTGTACTGATAACAAACATATATGTTGCATTAACATAAAGTACATAGATAATAAATTCCACGTATACTCTTCTCACTGGCAGTTATAGGTGCTTACTTCTGGAACTGGTTTTGGTGTTCCACAAATCACGAGAATTGACCATAGAGCATGGATATTTAAAAAATAAGTAGCCGTACCATTGCTTAATTTCTTTCCTGTTCCTAATTTTGGAAGTGCTGAAAATCATAGGTCACTTTTCAAAATTCTGCTGTATCAGCTGTTGATTAGGGGATTCTCACTGCTGCACTGATGAATGTATGTATGTGTGTATATGTAAGTATAAATGGGTAGCAGTGAGCAATCCGTGTATGTGCTCCAGCCTTACACGAAAGCGCCCTTCCGTGTGTGCCCTGCGCACAGGGTAGTGAGTGTTTTGCTTTTGACTTCAGCGATGTGGGGCCAAACAGCCGTGGAGCTGCACTGTGGCATCAACCAAATCCTATTCCCTGTTCCTCCCAGCTTCTTCCCACTTTTCCTATTGTCCCTTCCCGCATTTCTCTCTGCTCTGCTAATCACAGTAGCAGCCAGGGCTTACTTGGCCCACGCCAGCTCTTGCACCCTGCTTCCACCTGCTCACCACCTATGGAAAGCTCCTCCTGAAGAGCTTCTCCTTTTCCAGACCCCTTTCTTGTTCCTGCTATTCCAAATGATCAGAAGGAAATGAATTAATAGTCCACATACATGACACATATTTGTTTACGTACAGAGGTGTCCAGATGTGTGCACTTAATTTTATGTGGAAAATGTCTAAAATTTATGTAAAAATGAGGCACGCATTTGGGGACTTTTTGGGTAATACTCTAGGTGCTTTGCAGCATGGGCTGCCAAAGGATTTGGTTACGGCTTAGCGTACTGTGGCCCTGGCAGAATATAGATGAAGCTAGCGATATTGATCATCCTTGTATAAACAGACTTTCTCCCTCATAATATTGTGGCAGATAAATCTATAAGTGTTTTGGTCATTTAGAGCAGATAGCGTGTTACAGCAGATCTTGAGCTCCTGGTGGAATATACGTAATTCCAAGTGTCAATGTAGAGATACTTGTATTTCTATAAGGAATGAGCAGCCTCTCTTTTTTTTCTTCCTTTTTTTTATCCCAATGCAAATGAAATCCTTATCCATCACTTCAGAAACAGCCAGAGCTTGCTAGCAGACTTGGAGAAATTAAACATCTGTGAACAAAAATAGTAATAAAAATGTAATATTCTCACATTCACTTCTGTTGAAGTCTGCTGAAGCTGTACTTGGCTTTAAACCCGAGGCTGGGTTTGTTCTGATTATTTCTTTCCATTTTCAAAGCTGCTGATCAGCAAAAATTAATTGATACATGATTCTGCATCTCTGCTAGTTCAGCTGCACAACAGGCAGATCCCCACTGGGAATCTGTGCCAGGCCCGGTGCCCGCAGCACAGCTGACGGATACGGCAGGCAGCGAGTGCGAGTCCATCAGCGCGGGCTCCATTCTCATCTCATTTCACGTCGTCTCAGTGTTAAAAGTCAATGCAAGATAGAACTGATAATTTCAAAGGGAGGAAGATCAGCCAGTCATGGACCACTGCATCTTCTTGGCCCTGTCGCAATCAGTTGCGTAACTGCAGTCGCTTTAGTGGGGCAGGAGATTGCTTTTATGCCATTAGGCCAAATTCTCCGCATAAGCAGCTCCACTGAGCACCAGACCTATTAAAAATGAAAACCAGCTTTGCAGTGTACTCAGGGCTAAATAAGAGGTTGTGGAGCCAGTAGAAATAATCCCAGTGATTTCAGGGGACTTTGGACCAGGGTTTAGCGGAAGATGGGCACAAAAATGCAGCCGTTATGAGCATGCTTGTAATTTTTTCAAATGATGTAGGAATAATTCCTGCAGAAAGAGAGATAATTCAAAGGAGGGGGAGGAACAGCAATTTTCCTCCTGAATTGAGAAAATGAAAACTGTTGGGTATGTGTTGCTATCACAGCAAAGTGTTTCTATGCAGGCTCAATGCTTCAGCATGTAAACAAGTTGCACTGAAATCTGCAAAGTGACTGTGCAGAGCATCTGGGAAAATATTCATGACTTAAATGCATTAAGCAAAATGATAATGTTATTTGACTTTGGTTAATCAATAACAGAGGAGAAATGTAACACTTTAGTTTGATTAACCTTCTGCCATACAACACAAAGTCAATGAAATCAGAAATACTTTGTTCTTTTAAAAAATTTGCATAAATTATAGTGGGGTTTCATTTCTGGGAGTGTGGGGGTTTTTTTCCTATCGTTGTCTGTATATTTTATCTGAAGTTTGTTTGTTGCTTTAGAACAACGTATTTGTCCACTGTAGACAAAATACGCACTTTGTTCAATTCCTTACTTGAGGTCAAATTCTCTTGGGGAGAACAGGTGTGGGTTGTGTTGCTGTCAAAAGAGGGTTTAGTGCTTGACCCTAAGAAGCATTCAAAGCCCAGATCTCTCCTTTTTTATTGCTTTTCATTTTCATTGTTTCTACTTTATACTTAAGAAGGGGCCTCTGCAGAGGGGAGAGCCCCTGCTTTGGTATGCACAACTAGCAGCCTTCTACTGAAACACCTCAAAAGCTTTTTATGGCAAGAATTTGGAAACCACCGCTCTGTGTCAACCCCTGGTGCATAATCATAACCGCACATGGAGGGGCTGGGTCAGGATGCAGTGGTACACGTGCCAGCCGGAGCCCAGGGAGGGCTGGATGGAGGTGAAGTCAGGGGTTCAGGGCATATGCATAAATGTTCTTGCAATAAAGTACTGGAGGTGTGTAAGCTTGGATGCAATGAAGCGGGAGTGTGGATCCAAAAGGGTAAGTTGCTGAATTAATGTCGTTTAGAGGAAGATACTGACAATAGCTGTTTAGCTGGATGCTCACTGAAAAGTTGATGATACAGTTTTATATATCTGTGCTCAAACACAAGTTGTGTCTTACATTCTCTACAGATGGTGTTTGTACAGTGTACACAAACTCAGTGTTAGAAATGGCCATAAAAAAGCCCAAGATTTTGTGTAATTATTCACAATGATTATTGTGCAATTGGAAAGTGTAAGTATTACATTACATTTTACTTTATGGAACTACAGTGCAATTATACTTGGTAATAGCTGTTAACAGTATGAGGTGCCTTATTTGTAAAAAATGCCAAGTACTTGTAGTATTCCTAACTGAGTATGAGTTTTGGCTAATGTACGAATGTAGTAAAGGTGGATTTCAAGTCCTTTCTGTCCCAGTTAGCAAGACTGTTGGCCTTATCTTTTTTATCTCGGGTAGTAACTCACAGTTCTCCAGGGCCATTCCAAGGGGGCCAGGAGCACAAGAGGACCAAACAAACAGATGGACGGAGATAACAGGAACCTGAGCAGCAGAGGAAGGTCACCTCTTTGGAGAGTTACACAATTCTTGTGCGAGCCTGTCTGTGGCATGGTCATGGCTCTCACATGGGGTTATTTCAGGTGCTGCCAGGTTGGGAGGGTGGGGACCGCACAAGCCCTCTCCTCTGCTGGTGAAGGCGTGAAATGGAAGTAATCTTAGGAAAAGGAAATTACTAGATATTTTCTCATCTACTGATCTTGGGATAGACTACATATACTATGTATTCTGCCATAATTTGCACCCTTAAGAAACCCTAACAAGAAGCAGTTGATGCCCTACTCAGAGCAGAGACTCCAAATAAGCGTTTGTATGGGGAAGCATGATTTTGATGGCACAGATCTCCAGCCACCCTCTGGGAGCCAAGGAAATGGCAGGGTACACGAACACTTTATATCAGCATCATCTGGTTCAGCAAACCAGAAGCATTTCACATGGTAATGTCTCAACAGAGAACATAGGCAAATAAAAGTTGAATAAATCAAGAAACCATAAAAAAAAATAAAATAGCTTTCATGTTCTTTGAAAGTACCAAAAAATGAATTTTTTTTTTCCCCCTCTCAAACTTGTGGACTGCATGAGCTTTTATGGGCAGTAAAAATCCCTCCTGAATTGTATTTGTTGCTCCTAATATTCAACTGGGAGTAACATGACAGACTTGCAGAGTCCCTGCATGTGTAGGCAGTATCCAGGCTACATTCTTGAGGGCAAATGTTAGTTTCTGTTTGTTACCACTGGGTCAGTACTCTCATTTTTATGCAGACTTGAGGCCATATCATTAGTTTCTGAAGCCTGTTCTCAACAGCCAGCCAGTCCCAGCCAGGCAACATCAGTGGTGAGGTGACTTTCAGGACCATCATAGGAAGTCCCTGCGATGTGAGGGAACCTTCCCTGTGAAATGGGGCGCGTGGGCTCGTGCTGGCCCTGCCGTGGGTTAAGGGCATTTTGACTGCTGGCTGCATCAGGTGTGGGGAAACAGGAAGGCGCTTAGAGATGCGCCTGCTTTGCAGATCCCCTCTGAGCGCTTACCTGGGAGCTCATCTCAAGCTCTCTATCCTGCTGATGGAAGCTGCACCTGTAGGTGCTGCCTGAGCAAGGCATAGTGGGAAAGAAAACCTTGCCTGAATTGGAAAGCTACGTCTGCTGTGCTGGTGGCCTTCAGGGAACTGCTGGTGGGGAGAGGTCTTGCTGTGGCCTCTGTGCTGGCTCAGCCACAGGCGCTGCCAGCAGCCCTATTGGAGGCTATTTGCAAAAGAACCTGGAACTGTGCAAGCTGTGAACTGTGCAGCGGCATCAACCGATAAGCAGAATGAAACAGGTGATAGTCGGTGATTTTTTTTTGCCTTCAAACACCTTCATTAGAGGATCCAGAGCTACAGTCAGTATGAAGTTATTGGAAAGGACTAGCTTAACGCACATGCAGAAAATGTTGTGTTCCTTGTAAGATTAAAAGCCTGGGGAGGAGTAGGAGGGACAGGAGAGAGATGATTTCCAGCCTGTAATCCTGCACTTTCGATTGTTTGATGTTTTTCTGTTTCTGTTGCAAAGCATTAGCTGTTTAAATTGTAGTGTCTTGGGGTTAAGGATAGTTTGTTCTTCGGACGGTAGATACTGCAATGTGGCACTGAACTGTCCAGTGGCTGCTGTACGCTACTGAAAAATAGTTGGTAGCAAGACAATGAGGAGAAAGGTGGGACTCGGCATCATTGACTGGAAATGCTTACAAAAGGGAAGCAGTTCCAGGGGGTTCACTGCCATCCTCTCTGTTGGTGTGGTTTGGTTAGTGAGAGGAAGAGCGTTACTAAATGTTCAGCTGCTGATTTTGTGACGGATGTTGGGATTGGGATTGGGATTGACTATGGGGCACTAACCCCTGCGAGCTAGCCTAATTGTATTTCAGCCCTTACTGTACAGTGTAAAAGCATGTGTTCAAGCCTATTAATATTCAGGTAATACTGATTTGGCATGTGTTTAGATGTAAAAATCTGCTTAAATTTCAAAGATTTTTATTTACAGAAAAATTATAAACACTGATGAAAGCCCCGATCAAATCAAACCAGCCCAAGTCTCCCACAGGCACCAATGGCCTCTGTCACTCTTTGTACCTAGACATAAGCTAATGGTATATGTGGCCTGCTAAGAGACCATTTCTGGTTGCCAGCGTCCTGACTCTACCTTGTTCCTCTTGGATTCAATGACTCTTAAGCACATGCTTAAAGTTAAGCTCCTTATGAAGTATGTTCCTGAGTAGGAAACATAATTAAGATTTAAGAACAGCAGAGAAGCCTGTAACTGCTCATAATCCATCTCATCTTTCTCCAGGCCTTTAAAATAGAAATAATAAGAATTCCCCAAGGATTTGTGTTTTACTTGTATTTTAGTTTTTGGTTCTGTTAAGGATTTCATTCTGTGAAAGTGAAGTAAGAAGAAAAGTTTTTTAGGGAGGTTTTTTTTTTTAAAAACTGAGGCAGCAGATTAAATAGGTGACTTCATGAAAAGCTGAACCAGGTCACTATTATTCTTGGTGATTAATTAAAGTCTGGGATGTTTAAATGCTGATAACTCTGCCTGTTTCTTTAAAACATCCTCCTGGGTTTCCTATGAGGAAAAGCACAGGGTGAGTGGCTGATTGTCTGCAGCTCAGGGCAAATATTGCTGTGGCTGAGATTTGCTGGTAGAGTACTGAAAGAAACTGAGTCCTTGGAGCAGAGCAAACAGATGATTCCTCTGTGAATTAAACAGCACTTGAATAAAGATTAATTAACCCATTACAGTATCATAGATAGCATTTCCATCCTATGGTTTTATTTAGTGCCAGTGGGGTTTTAGCCATCACCTCTTGAAATAAATTGTAAAGCTCACAATGGCTTTGGTGCTACTGGACCAAATCTTGACAGAGCAGCTTCAATACTTTTATTAAGTAAAAGAATTATTGTAGCTCAGCGCTGTGCTTAAATGCCTGCTGTAAGTGAGGAGAAGGCCATTTTGACTCAGAGCCCAGTGCAGCCCTGTTTAGCTTTGCAGCCCTGCATGAACGATTGTGAGCAATACTGAGCTTGGGGATGCAGCTGGTGGTGAGCTGATATTGTTTCCCCTTGAAGTACAGTTTGATTCACATATTTGTGAGAACGGTATCTTGCCTTCCACATCTAAGCAATTAAGCAGCTAGTCATTACAAAAATAGATGCTGTCTCCACTGTCCCAATACTTGGTCACAGAACTAACTCAGTAGTGCTATTCTTTTTGTCTTCACATAGTGGTGGGGTTAGATTCTCTTCCCTACTCCTCTTCCCACTTTTGGCCCATATACCGGTCGTTAAAGCGATACAGGTTTGCTTTAAAAAAAGAAACAAACCCAGCAGCATAAACCAAAACCAACTGTTTTCATTGAAGTGTTTTGTACATCATAGCTGCTACTTACCATTTTTATTCATCTTGCATTTATAGAGAAAGCCTGTCTTGATATCTTGAAGGCACTTTTAATGAGTACACATCATGAATTTTCCAACTGCTTTTAGACTGAAAATGATTTCCTTTCTATTTGTCACAGAATCATGTTATTTTACATTTAAAAAGGTTCTTGCACACCTCCCTGGCACCTGGATCATAAGTGATTATTGGCTATTGTAGTTTGAAAATGAAAGTCGGTAGAGTTTACTTCAAGCCTTTTAACTAAATAAAAAAGTTAACTTCTGCTTAAAAACAAAACCAAAAAACTGCTACACAGCAGTACTCTCAGTTAAAGACCTGCTCTGACATATTCATGAAAAAGGTTAAATCCTCCACTCTTTGCCTGTAAAGCACCTGTACCAGCTGCCCCATTGCTCTTGCAGAACATGTAATCAGACTGCGGGACTCCTCCTAACAGGATGCTAAAAGTTCATGCGAGTTCAAAGGATGGGCAGGTCAAATTTATCAAGAAAAATCCATTCAGGTCTTTTCAACACAAAGACACCATTTCTAGTTTGGGAAGCCCCCTAGATAAAATTTGTGGGAGACTGGAAGGCAGTCTGGGAAAATACCATGTTGTGTGTCTTGTGCTTACCCTCGTCCCACAGCAGCTGGTTTTGGACACTGGAGAACGGGCTGGGTAAACCTTTGCTATGCCTATTTTTAGGTCTTATGTTTAAAGGACTAATTTTAAAACCACTGCAAAGGTTACTCTGGCTTTGGGAAGTTTCAGAATGGGGAAGGCAAAGCTGAGTTTCATGAACAAACTCTATAGGCAAAATCTGTGCAAATGGGAGGCTAAGAAAATGGGAAAATTTACTATATTGAGTTAAGTTAGTCTCTTCCAAGCCTTAAGCCTAATTGTCAAGCACTGAACAATAACTGCTAATTTTCCTTTTTTAACCAAACTGTACGTAAATTAGGAGGTTTTCCTTATTCTATTTTTCAAATATTACTGAAGTTGAGTACCACTCAGCTTTGACCTAACCCTGCTCTGCTGAACTGGCCAAGTAACTCTCAGTTTCGACGGGAACAGATGGAGGCTCCTGCCTGTAAGGCTGTGGCTGCTGTTTGATCACCGTTAATCGGATGACTTTACTGACCTTCACTATTCAGTGTAAGAAACTAGTGCATATTTTGGCCGTAACCCTGTGAAACTTCAGTTTGCATTTAAAAATATTTGGAGTGAAGAAGTATAATGAACTTTCCCTACCCACATTAAATAGACAATTAAGAATATGAATATTAAGAAGCCCAGTTTAAAGTGCTACTGACTGATTTGCTGCAAGTGACTGTGAGTAAGGTCCGCAAGGAGAAAAACAAGATTACAGTTTAAAGACTGTAATTAAATGGGTTAGAATTTGTACCATTTCCCATTCTCATTACATTTGCTGGAATAGAGGACTTCTGTCACATAATTTAGTAATTACTAGGGTAAAAGAGATTTATCTTTTCTGTTGTTAGTTATTCTGATGATCATACAGTCAATGCCAGAAAGCAGCCAAAACCATTGTTATTTTTAATGTAGGTTGATGACATGCTTTATTGTCTGGGCAAACATGGCATAGAGTGGTAGGGACCATGTCCCATGGAGGGCGTGAAAAAAAAGTCTTGCTGCCCTGGTTTAACAAAATTAAGCAAGAAGTCTGCTGGAGAGCAGCGTGCTTCCCGTGTTGATCCCTGGAGAGTGCGAATACTTCCAGCATCACAGGGGTGACATAGTTAAGGGCTGCTGGTTTTCTGTGGTGTGGTTCCCTGCACTTTAAGCACTTTTCAAGTGTTCCCAGTCCAAATCCAGTTGGGTGAATTTGTGGTCAGACCACTAATAGTGGCCTTTGAAAGGATTCCTTGAAATGGGAGGCTAAGCAGACTCTTGGCAGTTCTTCAGGCTTAAGCAATTTAATGCTGATGCCTGATGTCTAGGATCTAACATACAGTCTGCTCAGTGATCGTATTTAAGGACAAATTTGCAGACAGGGAGCAGAGAAATTACTTGTTTTTAGCTAGCTATCACATATGGCTGTTCAGTTTTTGTGTGAGGTCTTTACAGAGAGATCTAAGACTTGTTTTCTAAAACTCACCAGCAGAGAATATGATGGCAGTTCTTATTAGGAAACAAACACAGCTCTATTTATGCAGAAAAGCTGTCTGTTTGTTAATGATCTTATGCAGGTAATAGCGAGCAGTAGTGATGGTAATTCATTGCTTGGAACACATTTACCCAAAATACTTGTATTTATTTTCAGAGAAGATGACATATACTGACTTGTTCAATACAGATATAAAGAAATATCTGTTGTGTTTTACAGAACAACTGTCTTTATTCTGTTTTTTCCTTTGTCCTTTGAGCTTTAGAGTATGACTATTTAATTAAAGATTGAATGAGAGACCAAGTTTAATTTTTTTCTAAACAATAAACTCCAACATATTCAACAATGTCTCATGCCTTCCTGGCATTTTGACGTATGCCTGGAGCAGAGAGTCTATTGAATTTGGTATGTGACTAAACTCTAACAAAGAACACTGTCTACTGAACTCTAAATCTGCTTGGTTAAATCATTCAATGTGCTGTACAAGTTGTACAGCTGAAACTGAAAATAAGCAGAGCCCTTGCAAAACACAGCCAAGAAGAAGCTTAGCTAAAATTCTGAAGACACGACTTAGGAGCTTTGGGTAGTTTTGACAGTATGAAAAAGCACTGAAATTGTTACTTTATATGAATTAATCTTTTCTTTTTCTTGTTACTTATCACTACTCCATTACTACTTAAATTAAAACCAGGAGAAATGTATTTGGTTGGATCCTCGCAACTAATTGCCACAATGCTTGTTATCTGGGTAAATGCATTATTGTAGTAGGAACCCTGTCCGACTGGGACACAGAATTGACTCAGCATTGACTTCCATACAGTTAGACAATAGATCCTTACTGCACTGGATGTAAAAAAAACCCTACAGCACTCTACTGAAAAATATAAGTCCTCTTTTGCATCTCCAGTACATTTTTCTGTCAGACTGTACTCTGTAGGGGAGACACTTCTATGTATTGGCTCATTGTAAATAATAAAAATAACAATAGGGCAGTACATTATCACATTTAAATAACAAATAAAGAAAATAGCAGGCAACACCCACTGAACTTTGAGAGATCTCTGAAGATTACATTTCATGCTAGATAGGTCCTAGAGGAATGGGCAAAAGAAGATGAGAACATTCTTAGAAATCTGGTGAAACACTGTTTGTTATAAATCCTGGGCTAAGGATTCATCTTTGGTCAAACTCTGTTGAAAGCAGTGACTGGAAATAAAAAGTGAGGATATTTACGAGCTGTTTCATACAATTATCTGAAGCCATGTTAAATCTAAATGACCTGTTCCACATGGAGATTGCACCCTGAATCATATTGGGGCAGTTATAATGAAAATAGCAGGTGTCCTATTGCTTTTTGGTCAATTACCATAGCTAATGAATGAAGCAATTTTTTTATTACGATTTAATTACCCAAGATTGTTCAGCTCACTTGCAGCATCTGTTTTTCTGCAAAAGCCTACATTTGAACCCAATTTTTTTTACAAGTAGGTCATCTAGAGCACAACGAGCTTGATCCAGTACCATGCATATGAACTTACGTACCCAGAAGGATGGGAGAGGAGCCCAAAGGTCAGGGACTGCATCCTCTCATGTTCCAGACTGGAGCTATTGCATCCAACCTCAGAGCTAAAGTCTTCCCACCTCCCCACGTTTTGCTAGAGCTGTGTTTCTCAGCACTGTGTTTTGCAGTACCGTGTTTCTTTCCACCAATGACTGTGACCACCAGCAGCAGAAGGATGGGTTTAATATAAATTTGGGTTCAGGCTGTGACCTCTCCACATGTGTAAAGTCAGTTGCAGTAACCATCGAAGAAAGAGTACCTTTTAACAAATGCTTTCCCTGGATGGCTGTCCTGACTGCTGTTTCTGTTGCTGTACCCCAGCAAAAATGCTAAAGCCTGAGCACTGCCAGCCTGGTGGGATCTCGCCCAAATACGAGGGACCCAGCTCTTACAAATGGGACGTCAGGATACTACAAGAGTGCTTCACTGCACTGTGTAGCCTTGGCATATTCATTGCAAATATTCTCATGTCTTACTGTGCAGTAAATACCTGTGGTACTGAGATGCACTCCTGCTACCAGAAGACTTCAGCTTGATAAATGAATTATTGAGTAAAACTCTATGGTCTGACTAGGTAATCACAGTGATCCCTTCTGGCCTTAAAATCTATTATCTTAATTCTCATTTACCCTAAGGCCATTTTACCCCCCCTCTAGCAATATAAATGGGCCTTAAGGTTTGAATATTTATATTCCCTTTGAGGTACCTTTATGTTGCCAGAGTAATGCCTCAGTAACCTTTGTGTGAATGAGAAGCTCCAAGTCCCTCAATTGCCATGTTGGAAGTTAGCTTAGGGGCTGGGTTTTTGCTTGTTTCTGTGGTTTTCCTTGTCTGATCAATACATGTAGAATGTTTGGGAGTCCTTGTTTTAATATTTTATTAACATTGATTCATGTAACTTTGCTTATGCTTTTTGTGCTGGGGATTGACTAATTAGTGACATAACCAGTAGATCCACCTGCCTTTGGCACAGTGCTCAAAACAAGGTATACGCATTTCCCAGATGTGATGTGAAATAATACCAACCTGTGGAGAAGTGAAAAGAAACCAAACAGTAAATCTAAAATGGTCTGGGCTATATGCTTGGAAATGAGTCCTAACAGCCCACAGCTGGCCATCAGATGTCTCTGTGGTGTTGGTGAATCTCAGCTCGTGCAAATCTGGGTGGCACCAGGAGCTCAGTGTGAAAGTAAACTGCTTGACCTAAGGGCTACCTATTAATGTAATTGCGGCTGTGCCCCCAAGATGGGGTTTTCTGCTTTAAAACCTGCAGTAGCATGGCCCTGATGAGCAACACGTGCATGCAACCTCTAGGAGCAGCCTTATTCTTCTTGTGGTCTAAATATGATCTAATAATAAACAAAAATTCATGGTGGGTGCTCGGATTAAATGAACATCTGCTCGCTAATCTGTTTTTAAACCGCACAGTCGGTCTTCCCCATAAGCTTTTCACTTGGATGAAAAGATAGTAAAGAATTTAAAAAAAAAAACCCAAACCCAAAGGAGAAATTCAGATGCTCCAGATTCCTGCTGGATAAACACTGGCATTCAGTGCTTCCTGGAGTACAGCACACTGCTCCCTGTGTGGAGCCCTTTGCGCAGCTAACGTCGACCCAAATGCCTCCTACAGAGAGGGGCTCTTTTTGTTTCACTGGGTATTGAATGCAGTGTTACAAGCCATGACTTATGGCAGGAGAAGAGCAGGCACCCGAGGACAGATTCCTCTGTTGCATAATTCCATGGGTGAGAAATGTGCCAGGGAATGCAGAATTACGACCGAGACTTTTCCAGCTTTTCGTTGTCTTCATGGCCCAGTAGAAAATTGTGACAGCTGGACGTGAGGAGAAAAATGGAGCTTTATTGCTTTCCAGACTAGTCAGATGGCCTTCAGCAATTATTGTAAGAAGTGAGAACTGGTTCTCTTAACGGACCTGTCACAAATCCATGAACTTGGTCCGCATATCTATCGCGATTGTTCTCCTCGTCCCAAAGCGCTCCCTGGGAGTTGCTGAATGGTAAATGCCTCCACAATCTTCCCACTTGCAAATCCACAACTGCAGCTACTTCCTGCAAGCGTTCGAACCATCGCTCTGCCTCGTCAGTGCAAGGAATAGCAAAGTGGGACAAGCTAAGCTTAAAACTACATGTCTGGTAAAGCGCCATTCATTTTCGACCCAAAAGTGGAAGCAGTTCAAAGTAAACAGCAGGGGATAACTTTTGTTGATGTTGGGTTTGTGTTGTTTTTTTTTTTTTTATTTCTATTTGGAAATATGGGAACTGTCAGCACATCCGTGCTGGGGTATATCCCCCCGTACTCCAGCCGCTCCCTCTGCCCACGGCTGTCGGGGGCAGGTGGTTGCAGCGTGGTCTGGCCGCCCAGTGTGGAGATTGGTGCGGGGTCCTGTGCTGACCCCGCTCAAAGCGGGGTGCAGGGCTCAGCAGACTGGGAGTATCGATCGCGGCAGCACCCAGCCCTGTTGCGCAAGTGCTTTAATGAGGCAACAGGCTCTTTCAAGCTTATTGCTTTGGATTACACTATGTCACCTTCTGTTACACTGCATGAAGCCCTAAGCTGGGCTGACATGGTGTAACTCAAGGGACCTTGATGTGGAATGACATTACGTGATGCAGTGTGTGAGAAAATCAAAGTTTGTCTCTCCTGGCATCGACTACTCACTCCCCATTTTTGCAGCGGCCGTGCAGTCCACCTTTCAGCAGGTGATCAGTGGGGTAGGTGTTTGGAAGAGCTGGCATATTTTCATTAAGCAATTTCAAATCTTATTAGCAAATTTTCATAAAGTGATAATGCAGTGGCAATATTAGCCTTATTAATCCAATATGAAAGGCACTCTCATGATAGAGAAAAGTGCCAATAAAAGCCTTTCATTTTGTACGGGCTAACAGCACATGCACCAGTGTGTTCTCAATTAAATGATGCAGAATTTTAATCTCCCAGAATCAGTTCAACTCTTTGGAGTACAGTGAATTAATACCAGTGGAAACAGTTTTAAAGGTTCATTTTTACCTTCATAACAACTGCCAGTACTTGCTCAAATCAAGAATTTTTTGGTTTAAAAAAAACCCACAAAACCAAAAAAACTTTTCATTTAAGCCTGACAGGCAGAAGAGATTTGTGTTGTTGTATAGCTCCAGACAAAAGCAGCATCTAGAACTGCTTTTCAGTTGCTAGGACAACTAACCACTGCCACACTCTCAGCTCTGCTGACTGCAAAGGGGAAATCAAATGGTGCGTGATGGATCAGCTCAACCATCAGCCTTGGTAGCAAAATAAAATAGCAGGGCTGTGGTGATTTTTGGGCTGTGCTCATACTTGGCCAATAATTGATCTGAAAAGAAAAAAAATAGGCCCACCATCTATTTCTAGTTTCATCTCCAGATCTTAAAGCTTTTTTAAGGAGATGAATTACAAAATAAGTCCAAATGTTTATGCATTTTGGAAGGCACTGGCTTTCCTCTGGCGCAGTCATTTTGCCCATGGTATGAAACCTGTTTTGTAGACTAGACCATCTAAAGCCTATCTGAAATCAGTAACCATGTCTTGCCGTACAGCTGATTGCACAGAGCAGAGGGAAGAGGTGCAGGGCAGCGCTTGCCCTTCTCCTACCTCCCGGCTGGTCCCATCCTGGTGGGTCACAGTGAGATGGCCCAGCCCTGTCAGCCAGTCGGTGAACCACCTCTGCCACAGCGTACTTGTTCACGCTATCCCCAGTACAGATGTCTTGCCATAAACTGGGGCTCATACACAAGCAGACACTTTGAGGAAGGTATAAAATCAACTGTATTTAATTCCAGGCTCAGAGCTGTGTCCTCTCTGTGTAGGGAGCATAAGCTGGTGCTGAGGCACAGTGCAGAGCTGTGCCAGGTCCAAGGTGGGGTCAGTAATTAATTCCAGCAGCAGTTACTGTTACAAATGAGGACTAGTTTATGCACAAGAAATGTAATTAGGTGCTGGTTTCTCTTTACTATTTCATCAATTAGTGTGAGCACATAGTGGTTTGTAAAAAGATCAATAGGGTGGGGTTTTAATTACTTAGAGAACATTATTTACATTTTTTATCCCATGGTCAATCAGGTGGTTTGTGTTTATAAAGGAGACTTGGAAGTTACAGGGCTGCTGCTGCTGCAGCCCTAACGAGGCTGGTTAACCACTCATCGTGTGAGGGATGTTGCTCATTTGAGTAAGTAAGTGCTCTGCAGTTTTGCCAAGAGATGTAGATAAATGCTTCCTAGAAGTAATCAGTTTCTGTAGTTTCATACAGCATAAAGAGTTTCTAACTTTGAAGACTCTTTTCATGAATGGGAAAATATGAAATCAATTCCATTTATCTGAATGAATCTTTCAACAAGCTCAGGGTTTAGTGCGGGGGCACTGCAGGCAAAATGTAACAAATGCGGTAGCATAAAAAATGATTAAAACATGATGAGCAAGGTTATGGAGATTAAAAAATGAGAGGGAAAGAGCTGGAAAAGTGAAAACAGGAAATCTGTGTGATACTAAAGGTTTTGTCTATTTTTCATGTTTACTTCTTCTGTGTTCATAATTTTTTGGTCCATCATCAATCACCGTCAATTTGAAAAAGTGCTATACTTAAGGTCATTTATCCAGGGCTATTGGAGGCTAAAATTATGCAGTTTCAGTCAAATATACATGAATAAAGACTGTCATTTCTGATTAATGACATGTGACTTCAGTGTCTTACAGAATCATCTTGCCATCCAAGCTTTACAAAAAGGTTATTATGTAAGGCCTTTTCTATAATATATCTACTTTTCCTCTAAGAACACTGAAGAAGCCATTTTGCTCACATTAAAGGCGGTGCTGATATCCCATATTACGCTGGTGGTAATTGCTCTGCAGATTTTGAGATTTCCAGAATAAGTAAATTTTTGTGGGACTTGAAATTACATTACTGAGGATGGCTACCACGCTTGTGGTTTTGGTGCAGTTTTGTAGTTTGCCTTTTATTGTAGTTGTAAGAGAAAGCCTAGTCTTACTGGGGAAAAAAAATCCGTATAAAAAACTAATGTCATGCAATGTATTCAAAAAAGTGCCGCACATGGCATTTCAGCATTAATTACTGTTTTCCATGATTCACCACTTCCCTTATCTCCCTGTGCATAATGCAGCCCTTATATGCATTAGTCTAAGAAAGGAGAGTTTAGAAACTTAAGGGAAATGCCACAAAATGAGAGAAAGAAAGGGGGAGAGCAGGGAAAGGAGGGGGGAGCCGCCTGTGCTGGGGGCTGCAAGAACTTCCCCACAGCCAGTTTGTGCATATGCTGGTGCTCACAGGCAAAATCTCATGGCTGCTTCTGAAGCAGCGCCGTCGCAGTGCCAGGACGCGCAGACCGCAGCGTCCTCTATGTTCTGTTACAGCCTCTCAGCTACTTCTCACTCCGGTAAGCGGGCTGCATATAGCAACCATCATATGCGCTCTCTCCTTTCAAAGGTGTTTTTTCACTCCGGGACAGATGATTCCTCTCGCTGGAAAGCTTCAGTCTGAGGGCAAAAAGAGGGAGCTTCTCTTTGCCATTTTGCCTCCCATTTCTTATGGCAGGGGTAGAGCTTGCGGTCCTGCCGGAGACCTTGGAATCTCTGGGTACCCACAGAGGATGCTGCAGGGAACCCCCCTGTGCTGCTGCATCACTGTGAGGGCCCCTCTCTTCAGCTCTTCATGATACCAACAGCAACGTTAGCGATTGCAGCCCTCCAAATTCCCATTCCTACAGCAGATGCGGTAGTGGTTAGGCTGCAGCTGTATTTACTAGCCATTGTAACTTTTTTTTTCCCCCTGGTATTGCTGCTGGCAACAAGTGCTGCTCTATCAAAAAATATAAGGGCTTCTCTGAAGTCTGGTTCTCACAGAGACACCCAAATGTTTTTTTTCTCTTGAATGCCAGTCAGCAAGACCTACCTCTTCACCTGGGAGGCCATAAAGCAGAGGAGAGTTTTATGAAGGACAGAAGGAGTATCAGAGGAACTGGGGCGCCTGCTGAGAGCCCAGTTGCCCCTAGATTTGAGCAGGCAGTCGTGCAACTCCTATCTTGGGTCATCCTTTAAAATAATCTTTTAGTCCCCCTGGTCCTTAAACAAAAAGTCCGGTGAGCAAATATTCCTGCCAAACATCCTTCCCTGACCCTTCTTTTCTCTGTATACCCTAAATATATGACTTGACATTAGCAGATTAGATTGTCATGGTTTTAGCTGGGATAGAGTTAATTTTCTTCACTGTAGCTGGTCCAGTGCTGTGCTTTGGATTTAGTATGAGAATAATGTGGTAACAACCTGATGTTTTAGTTGTTGCTGGGTAGTGCTTACACTAGTCAAGGACTTTTCCAGCCTCCCATGCTCTGCCAGGGACACAAGAAGCCGGGAGGGGAGGGGGCACATCCAAGGGAGCTGGTCCGAACTGGCCAAAGGGTATTCCATATCATGTGATGTCATGCCCAGCATATGAACTGGGGGGAGTTGGCTGGGAGGAGCAGCGATCATGGCTTGGAGACCGGCGGCGGTGTCAGCAGGTGGTGAGTGGTTGCAGCACTTGTTGTCGGGGTTTTTTTTTCCCTTCTCCCGAAGTTTCACCTCTCTCTTGATATTTTCCTTTTAATATATTATTATTATTATTACTACTACTACGACTATTATTTTAATTATTAAACTGTTCTTATCTCAACCCACGAGCTTTCTTACTTTGGCCCGTCCCATTCTCTCCCCCATCCCGCAGTGGTGGGGGAGCGAGCGAGTGGCCGGGTGGTGCTTAGTTGCTGACTGGGGCTAAACCACGACGTGGACGAACCTGTTTGGGAGGCAGGTTGTTCAGAGGGCTCCCAGGTCCGTTGCTACTGATTGTTGCTCCCCAAGCTGTGAACCTTTCTCCCCACGCTGGGCCATCGCCTCCGTGCAGGCTGGGACTCCACATTGCTACTATTTGCTAACTGTGCTAAAACCTGTGGTACAGCTCCATGTATCTGTGCACACATTAATAAAACCAGACTTGGGATAATCATGTAGAAAGGCCTAACAGCCAGATGAATCAATATTTCTCTTATCATGTCAGAACACAGGTATCAGTCCAGACTGTCCCCTTGAAATCTCCTAGTTTTACTACTTATTGCTCTTTTTAAAACTGGAATTTGTAATTCATTTGAATTCCATACAATGAATGAAAGGAATGGCAATAACAAGAAGTAAAAAAAACCCAACATGTGGAAAATTATAAAAAAAAAAAAAGAAATTCATTCTTTCTCTGAGGCATAATTATTTTTTATATTTCTCAAGGAGATTACAGTAGAATTTTGTGTTGCTGTATAGATGCACAACACATTTTATACTTTTAGGTTTCTATTTTGTTTCTTCAACGTTGTTGGGAGTATCTTCTGACCCAAATGGAAACACATTGTTCAGAATAAATGTTCAGACAGACAGAGTGCTCCTTGGGAACTGTACTTCCAGCCCCGTGAGGTGCCACTGTTGGTGAATGCGCTATGAGCTGAGTAGAGTCCCTTGGGAAGTGACTGACCTGGTCCATGACAAATCCACACTGGAAGAAGCAACCAGCTTTGTGGGTGGCATAAGTCTGAAGCCCACAGTATTTCCAGCAAGCCTTATTAACCGATCTCTTAGTTGCTCTTTTGTTTCTAGATGCTTCTTTTGTAAAGCTTTCTGTTGGTCTGCTTCCTGATATGTGTGAGAAGTTGCTGAGGTGCTGTTCCTCACTTCCCCTCCCAACCCAATTAAAGGTTAAAGTATTATCCCTGTATGCTGCAAATTTTGATCATTATCCAAATGGTCAAACAGGCTAGGTTTAATGGAAACTTTCCAAACCCAAACCACAATTTATCTGAAAGTAAAATGTTATTTTCTTCCATTTTTTTAAAATTTATTGTTCATAGTACTGTCAGTAGAGAAAGACCCATGCATTTGGCTATGATAATTTACATAGTGTTTAGTGGTTAAGAACTACAGACGTGGTGAATGAGCTGATTCAATAATCCCTCACCCTCTGCTAAGTGATATGTTACAGGAATGTGTTTGTACAGGTCCTAAATGGCAGCAGACCTTCACGTCACAAAACATCGTTCTGCTAGGACATAGCAGTGGCTCCAGGGGTGGGCATGCATTTTGAGAGATCCCCTACGTGGTAACTGCCTCAAGACTTTGGATGCTGTCACCACTTTAAATTTATGGCTCTGTTTCTTGTACGATAGCCTATGTGATGGACATGGAATCAGCATCTGTTGATATATGAATATATGTATTAGTGTCTGCAAAATGTGTACGTGCACACAAACACACACACGTATAATGTCTATTCTACGCCCTAGTGTTCAATTGCTAGCAGTATTAATGGATAAATTTACCTACTGCAAAAAAGGGTAGTCCTTAGATGTGAAGGTTTTGCTAGGAGAATAAATTACGTGAA
Organism: Sula dactylatra; assembly: GCA_013389905.1. Taxonomy (NCBI): domain Eukaryota; kingdom Metazoa; phylum Chordata; class Aves; order Suliformes; family Sulidae; genus Sula; species Sula dactylatra. Next base: position 35,780 of record WEKW01003429.1, on the reverse strand, counting down.
GGGGGATAAAATAAGAACAAGAAGAAAAAAACCAAGATCACAAGCCAAAGCAAAAAGGTTTTGGGTGATCAACAGACAACAACAGTAAGAGCAGTGAGGAATGTGCAAAACCTCCTATTAGCATTGCATAGTGCAACATTGTCCTATTTTATGCTATTTTTTTTCCTCTGCAAATCACATGATATCCAGAATTATGGCATGATATAGTTGAATCTGCTCTCATTCATTATGTTTAAAGACCACAACACGGGGCATCTGGAATATAGGACTGCACATATTTCTTGTGGTTCTGATACTATTAAAGCTACTTAAGTGTCATGACGTGTTTATTTATGAGATCATCAAAGCCACTTAATAACTTTCTCTTGGTTACTTGTTTACATCTGTGTAATACAGAGCCAGATTGTGCAGCCCACAGTCACATCAGTGAGCACTTACTCATGCAAGTTTTGCCGCTGACATGAGGGTTTCACAATCTGGCCCATAATGTATCAAAATACATGAGGCCAAGATCTTATCACTTACAATCATGTAAATCTGGCTTTAATCCATTTAAGCTCCGAGTTAGGTACCTAGATATAAATCAGTGAAATTTCGTTGGCTTCAGTATTTGATTCAGTGGAGCTCCTCTGATTTACGCTGAGAAGATCAGGTCCATTAGATTTGCAATTTAGAAATGCATTTGCTCCACTGCATGTATAAACGTTAGGATAGCTGAAATTAACATCACCACAAAAAAGATTATTTTCTACACTAGCTACTTAAAATATCTCTTTGCACAATATAAACAAAGAGAATTATGTTAGAGTTAGAAGCAAGAAGGTTTGTGTCACATATGTCTTAACCTTTACACTGGCTATGAGTACATCAGTTCCTACAAGATGAACTGCATTATAAAGTAAATAGTTCTGCTTTAAAGAAAGGTCAGGACACATGTTCCGCTAAAATCTAATTTCAGTCTATTGCCCTATAACCTACTGCTCTCTGGAATACAACAGATATAATAGTAAAGAGCCTGCATTTAATTATCTGTGATATAAAGCCTCCTTATCCCCCTGAGAATATTCACAAGAATAATAGAAGGTATTCTCAAAATACTGTATTTACTTCTGTACAGTGATTGCATTCTGTTTTAACTGTCTTTCCTGCTTTCCGGAAATATTATTGTAGCACTTCTTGTACCATTAATCCAATGTTATATTACTTTTATGTCCTGAAAGACCAGATTGTTTTACAGATCTGAGCAAACTGCGTTGCATACCATTAGCTAGTGGTAGGTTCCTGCGAGCGTATTAAGAGCAAGCTTTGCTCATCATCCTTATGCATTAACTGTTTACTGCTGCCTATTTTTAAGATGAATTACGTTAGGATTCAACAGCTTAATAATAACATTAATTTTGCCTGATACAAGCCAGAAGAACTTTAAAGTGAAAGGTACTTGCCACAATCTCAGTGTTAGCCTGGCAGAAAAACACCTCAGGATTATGTGTAGACTTAAATAAAAGAATAATTAAGAAAGGCTTAGTCATGTTATAACTGATGTGCCATGCAGCACTAAACCAACATGTCATTTAGAAAGGAGATAGATGGTAAGTTAGCTTTTAATGGTGATCATGGAAGCACCTGCCTGAAATATTTACACAATTTTCAGGAAACAAAAGAGGAAAACACCTGTCTAGGGATTATATCTAAATGAGGAAATTTTTGTCTTGTGTTTGGCACTGCATATATCATTGCAAACAGGCAGGTACAAACTATATTCTGAACTGATATCAACTGGCCTAATTACTGAATAAATTAGAGTAACTACACCAAAATATAATACCTGACGGTCAGGCCTGAACTGGCCTTAGCAATCCATCTCCCCTGGGTCCCTGAAAAGACTGCTTTGAAAGTAAAAGCCTCCTAAGAATTAGCATTTTAGCAGAGTTTAAGAGGTTTCTAATCTGCGTTTTGCAGGTGGGTAAAGATCGATTCCCTGTAGTTTGACTCCAGAAAATGACCGAGTTGACTGCATTCATAGCACACACTTCTGCTGTCATTCCTCCATCCATCACCAACTCTATTATCTTAAGATGATTGTTCAATCTGTAGTTGAATTAAAACTTCATATATTTATACATATACTTCCCTGGAGTCTTTTCCATGGAAGACTGTGATAGCTATTTAAGGCAGTATTCTGTCATCATTTGAAACTCATCATTCCCACCAAAGTCCAGAGTGTTCTGAGAAGAGAAAGAAAATTACAGGAAAGGAAGGAAGAAAAGGAAAAGGAAGGAAAGGAAACAGCATGGCTCCTAAAACTGTCCTAGGAAAACAAAAATAGCCTGAATGATTATGTCTGTGACTGACTTGGGAATTAGATTGGAAATGCTTATGAAATTTTTACACAAAAAGATGTGACATTCTCTTTTCTTATTAAATGTATCACTATGTTATTGTCTTGTTGGAACGTGCTGCTTTGGTGGAGTTTATGGCAGAATCTCCTTGTGAGAGGTACATCACTTTTGGTACCACTGTGCAGAGACAGTTGATGTTACATCCATGAAGGTCCTCCCTCCTGCCAATTCCCCAGTAGCTGAAGCACATGGAAAGTCTTACAAGAACCACCTGATTAAATGTTTTGCTCTAGCCACTGCCAGGCACTGCATGGTGATAAGCTCAAGAGAACTCTTTGAATCCTTCAAGGGGAAAAAAATGTAAAAAAAAAAAAAAAAAATCACAAAATGGTAAATACTTATGTGAACTGTTTCAGTCTTGCTGTTTATCGATTTCCTGGCCACGTATCTCTAAAAGGCCTTCACACCTAGTGAAAAGCTACACTACAAAGTGAGTTGCTGGGCCATTGGCAAGTGCAGATTCCCTCCCTCCCACCCCCATGTCTCTTTCAGGGACCACCATGGGGCCCACTTTCAGTCTGGGAATGCTCTAGCATGGCTCCTTTGTGGAGGAAAAGGGCTGCTATGACCCATTGGGGGGGGGGCAGGGCTCTGAGTGACCTCCCTTGTAGGCATTTTCTTGTCTTGTTTGGTCAGTCCGTAAAACTGTTGCAATCTGATGCACTTCAGAAGTATAAAAGATGTTAAGGCATGTGACTGTGCAGGTGAAGCTGGTGTAATCGTACCCAAAGGAGACCAGTACATTCCACCTAGAAGCAAAAAAAATGCCTCTAATTCTCCTTTAGGGAGCATCTATATAGGTAACTTTCCTATTGCAGTGCACTGCGACCTAGCAGCCTCTGCAGGCACTCCTGGTTTTGCTGTTTCAAGTTTTCTTAGAAACCTTAATACTTCCACACAGGAGACTTCCTTCTGGGGCATTAAAATACAGCTCCCTAGGACCTCTCTTCCATTTCTTGCAAAATTAATGGTAATTACCAAGAAAGATTAGCAGGTTCAGTGCTTATTAGTCTTACTTTTTAAAATTCTGAAACAAATGTTTTTTCTTCCACTGTAACTGATCATTTTAATTTCCCTTCTTTGTCTGTAATAAAAATTGACGTTAAAGGATGCCTGAGGCAGTGTAATGAGAAAATGAAATTAGTTTTTCAGTTGGCTGGTCAAAAGCATTTTATACATAATAATAAACAGTTTATTTTACTCTTTTGCTCATGACATAATAAATGATAAAAACATTTTCTTGAAACAGATAGTGCCCGCTTTGCTACAGAGGGCTCAAGATGGGATCTTCTCCGTTCGTGGGGACACATAACTCAGGAATGTTTGCTTTCTTGATCTGCTTTTCTTAACGTTTTTTGGGTTGTATGCAACAGTCGATCTCCGCACTGTGCATGACCAAAAATTTAGGGCTTGCTTTCTTCCTTCTTGAAGACCTTTCTCAGAAATGCAGGGTCGATTACACTGTGTAACCGAGGAGTAAATCTGTGTCAAGGCATTTCTGAAGAGTCGCTCAGAGTTTTATATAGTAACCTTAAAGCCAAGCCAAACCATGTGTTTAAAACAAATTGTGCTGTTTCATTTGCAAACCATTCAGCAACAGAGCAAGCCTGAGCAGGAGCACCATGCAGCCAAGCAATCCCACTGCGCTCTACCAGCCCATTTCTTCCTCTCTGGCTTTAAACTTGGGGGGGGTTGGGGGGAACTGGGGTTGTTAATGGTTTGTGTAAACTCTTGATTGTCAAACTACCTACTGATTTCTGAGGCCATATTGAAAAAAGTTTGCAGACAAGGGGGAAAAAAGAGGCTCAGATATCTATTCTGAAGCACTGTTCAGGATTCAGTGAAAGACTGTGAGCGCTTTGAGGTTTGTCCCATTTCAGCTACCTACCCCTGCATTCATATTTTGTGTGAATTATAAAAGCTTTTTCTTCACTGAAGCGCTTTCTGAAGTGAACATATGAGTCTCCTTGATTGTTTAGATTAGTTTAGATTGATTATAGCGACTTCTTCAAAGCAAGAAATCAAAATAGGCTAGTGGTGAGATGAACATATTGATGAATGTAGTAACATATATGAAATGGGCAAGAAAAAGAGAGAAAAGCTGAATTTCTTGCATATGATTCTTACAGTTCTTGACAGCTTGAACTCCCACATGCTTGAAAAGTTCAATACTGGATTACTGTGATGCCTGCTTGGCGGATCCTCTGGGGCGTAGACTCAGCAAGAAACACATCATTCAGGATTTTGGGGACAGCTTGTAAACTGTCCAACACTACTGGCAATCCCACTCCAATCAAAGTCAAACTTGACGATGGAATGAGTTGGGGAAAAAGAGACACTCCCTTATTATTCTCCCATAATTTATGTTCTAAATTGCAATTAGTCCATTTCTGTAGAATAGTGCCAATGAAAGTTTTATTTGTAAAATAATACAAACTGTGTTAAGCAAGCCAGAGCATGCTTGATTACAAAAGCAAGAAGGAAAAGCAAAATGGATGTGTAAGGACTGGACTGAAATCCTGATTATTTATTTATTTTTACTGAAGCCCATGGCAAAACTGCCATTGTATTTAATAAAGCCAAGGGGTTACCCATTAAAATCAGGTCTTGGGTTTTTTTCTGTTCTCAAGGAAAAGGAAAATTTTCACTAAAGTACATGCACAGCTTGCTCGTAAATGGCAAGTGATTGTGTTGAATTATACCCTTTTGGTGGGGGAAAAAAAAAAATTCATTGTTAAAAAACTATTGAAACCTCTGGGATCTTAACTGCACCAGTAGTATTAATATTCCTGTTAACATGTTAATAGCACCACTTTTATTATGTGCCAAGATAGTTTTCACTAGAATCATCAAGATTTAAGAACAAAGAATCTGTTTGTATATTCCTACTCATATAGGTTTTTCCATTGGCATTACTAGGAGTGCTCACGAAAGTGAAGATTGCATTTTTGGTAAGACCAGCCTAAGGCAAGACATTCTGCATCTATATGATGAGCGCGAATCTTAGAATAAAATGTGGGTATGGGTGTACATTAGAAACAGAGACCTGACACTATGGTGCTCATGAATCCAGCAAACAAACCCAAGTCATAATGCAATAGGTAGAAAATGACCACCAAGATTCAAAATAAAGAATGGCATAACTTTGTGTTGGAAAGACTCCTCAAGTAGTCACCTGCTCCAGTTTCTAAGGGCAGACCCTCTATGCCAAGTTTTTACTTTTTTTGACAAATGTTTTGAATCTGTCCTCAAAAGCCTCAGCAGGGAGTGCTGTTGCATCTTCCACTCCTCAAGGGGCTACCCAGAGTTCCTGCTGCACCGGCAGCAGAGTGCTGCCACCCTAACCATCACACGATTCCTTTCCTCTGTGCCAATGCCTTCTACAAACTTTTGAGGACTACTGCTGATCTCCCCTCTGTATTCCCCACCCTCCCCCCCCACTTCCTTTCTGCTAAACAGTGCAAGTTTATTTTAATTTTTCTTTGTGAAGTGAGTGGAATTCAAACCCAGCTGAGGTACCAAAAATTATTAGGAAGGAATACAGTAATCTGTCCACTCTTTAATGTTGTTAAATCATAGCGTATCTGCTTGTACCAATGCAAACGACTTGGATGGATTATTGGGTGATATTTGGTGGCCTCTGCTCTGCTCACATTACAAAACTTGTTTGGAAACATTAGCTACAGATATTTCACAGCTTTTGGGAAGCAGCTTACTTGCTATCCAGATAACTGTGTCGCTTTCATGGATGTGTACATGAGGAAGCCCCAGGAAGCTGAAGAGAAATGTGACCCTTATATCCTAGGTCCATTTTCCCTGCTGAATGATGGATTTTCCAGTTTTCAGGGCATGCCTTTTAGGATGAGGCTGTGCAGAATCTGATCGTAGCCTCACCTCTCCAAATTCAAACTTCTCTAAATTCAAACCTGAAAAGGTGTTTCCTTGTCTTGGCCCCAGCACAGACCTAGAGGTGGTGGAGGGAGGCAGGAATGTGAAATTTCAAATCAAGCTAATGCACTGAGTAAGACTGATTACCTAACTTATACCTTGACATTTACTCCATCAAACTACAAATGAATTATCTTTTGTCAGTCCAGATATATTTCCTGAGTGCAACCTGATTTTGGAGGTGGTGAATTCTCCTTCTTAAATTTCTCAAGATTACATAATTATCCAGGAATTTCCTTCAGATACCCAGAAAACATTTTAGCAAACATGAACATTGTGGCAGCAATAGCAAACTTGAACCTGTATAGAGCTACAATTAAAATAGGGATTGTTCCACAAATATTCCAGTCCTTTTTTCTCCAGTGATGAAAATTGAGTGAATTTCTGAGGAAAACATCATTCATGCTATGTATTCCTTGCTTGTATAAGACTTTAAATAACCTCTAAATTCCTGAAGGTTGGGGGGTTTTTTTCTGTGCAAAACATGCAACTGTTTCCTAACTTATTTTCTTGAAAATGAGCAAACTGGTACGTTAGCTAAAATAGCACCTATCTCTGCTTAGCATTTCATATCAAAATTTCATTTTAGAGATACTATCCGCAAAATATTTTATTTAATTCAAGTATTTGTCATAAGTTAGATGACAAGTTGAGTTAAGAATTTCACCAGGCTACTCTTTCATGGGGTGTGCAGAAGAGGTCATGATATCTTCCACGTATCTCTGACTTTCAATAATTTTCCAGGAAGCCCAAGGACAAGCAGTGACCTCCCTTTGATTTTAAAACTCAGTTATAGAAAAGAGAAATGTGGGAGGCAAAAATAAAACTTTTTTTAGAGAGGAAGCAACCACTTTTTGGCACTCAGTATTGCTTCTCCCTTTCCGGCTCAGCCCCCGCTCATGTGCGGTGTCCATATGGATGAGGTTTATGGGTATATATGCCCTTCTAACATATCAAAATATTTACCTTGTGCATTTCACTACAACATCATTAATTTTACTAACCTCCCATTCTCAGTAAGTGCCAGCTGTCTTTGGGTTTCCAAGGCACTCGGATCTGGTAAGTGAGCTCTTGTGTTAGCACTGTGACGGTCAAAGGTCCGTGTCAGGTCAGGACCTCTGCTCTGTGGGAGAGATAAACTGATTTAAAACTACCAGAGGAAACAAGTAAAGGGAAAAATGGAATTTATAAAGCTTATGAAATGTCATGAGACGTGTTGCAGCCTTTCGGACAAATGCTGAATGCAGTTAACCTAGAGGAAAAAGGGGGACATCAAAAGATCACCTGCTACTAGAAAAGGACCTGGTGCTAAGGATGAGTGGGACATAATGAGATCTTTTTTTAGCTGTATTTGCACTGATGCTTCGATTTCCTTGTAAGAGACTGGAAAGGTATAATCAGGAACTTTTTTTTTTTCCTCTACAGATTCAGCTTGTGAGCTTTATTTAGTACAATAAAAAATCCAGAGAAATAAACCCATCATATTTAATTTAAGTTCACAGTATAACATTTGTTAATATTTGTCTATTTTTGATTAAGTGGATGAATCACATAACTATTAAATGTGCAAGATATAAACCACAGTCAATTAAATGATAGCTAAGGTACTGTGGCAGACCTGATTAAATTGGCGTGCTGTTAAGATTATATACACAACAACCATGGAACAACATCTCGGATATGTGCTGTGAAATTGAAAAAGTTTGCTGGAGTCCCAGACACCCAGACATGGCTCCCAGGTGCTGAATACAAACCCTGAACCTTTAGACTGTCTGTTCTGAGTGAGTCCTGCCAGTTGTCCCACCTACCTACAAAGGCAGTCTGCATCTTCTCATATTTATTTGTATCAGCTGCCACTAAGAGAAAGAGCAGGAGACCCTGGTGGAAGGTACTTAGGTGCAGTTATGCCCCTCCCCTCATCAAAAGGTTGGACTCCTGGGGAGGCTCTCCCTGGAATCAGGGAAAAGGCAACAGCATTTGAAATCAGCGCTTGCTGTATTTTAGAGCAGGATTTAGCCCTGGATGTTCAGGGGCTCACAAGCATGAGTGCCACTTCATTTCCTCTCTATTTTTCCAAATACGAAGCATTCACCACTGAAGTTCAAATGCAACTTTTAAAATCTTTAATCAAATCCTGTAGTTAAGATTGAATGAAAAGACTCATGCTGGAAATAGGTTTTTTTTTTCAATTATCAAATCTGGAACAATATTAAAAATGTTGCAGCAGAATTAGTGTTATCTCCCCTCAAATTCCTTTCTTAAGGCTTTTTGATGTGAACAAGTGAAGGTTATTAGTGAAAAGTGAACTAATTAAGAAAATGTAAATAAACTGTGGATCAATTTAGAACTAAATCAGAAATAAGTTTATTTTATACACTGTAATAATAAATGCATACCACCTTTTTCAGTTTTGCATTTTGAGGCATCTGTTAACATTGGCGGGAAGCATTATAATTCTGTGTAGCAAATAATTCTTGTGGGGTTTCCATCCACCTGAAAAAGATGGATGAAAATAAAGTCATTCTTATTAGGAAAAGACAAGGAAAAAGATTTTGCATATCTGGTTTAGTAGGAGACTGATTCTGCAAAACCTAAACTAAATCAAATCTAAAGAAAATGCTTGCATTTGAAATTGTAACTAGACTCAGTGAAATCAACAGTTTTTCAGTCTTCAAGCATTTTCTGAGATGTTTTAAGATGGTATTGTAAGATTTGCAAAATTTTTTTTTAATGAATGCAAAAGATTTTTATTTGGGTTTTTTTGGTCTTCCGTAAGGTGTTTGCAGAGGAATAGAATTGCTGGGAAATACAGCCCAAGAATTGCTTAACTCACCGTTTATAAAGCAGATACAAGAGTCTTACAGTTGCAACATCTCTCCAGGTACACCACACATGGATGGCTTTTGTTTCTGCTCTACCAGCCTTTCCAGCATATACAAAGTAAAATTGCATTATCCTGGCACTTCCTATTTTAATTTCTGCACGGCTAGATTGCTTTTCTCCTCCATTTTTGTTAAGAAGAGCAAGAATGGTGTAGAGTTTTGCTAAGCTTTGCCAGGAGATGTTTCTTGCCTATCAAGAAAATTGGGCAAAAGCATGATCAAACAAGTGTGTACATTTGCTGTCTTGCTCTGCTCTTGCAGCGCTGACTCCTTTGTCAGGGATAATAACATCAGGGAGATGACCTTGCGAGGTAAACCGCATAGTTATTTAGTCTCTAAGCTCTGCTAGCATGTTGGTTGAAGTATGATCTTTGTCAAGCCTAGAGATGTAATTACCCTGAGAGTTAATATTAATTGGTTTATTGAGTTTAATTGGATATCGTTAAAAATACTGTCTTCTTATGTAGGAACTAAGACAATATTCTTCTAAAGGAAGAATGATCATTCTTACCTTATCATTTGTATATAACCTTAATTTTACATCATTTTTTCACAACAAATTTTGAATTAACAAGGTCCACCACTGGGACGTTTTATTTTTAGTTCTGCCTTCTACTCTCAACCTTTTTCAAAGTTTTGGGTGAGGAACTTGATAAAATGTTTGATTATATTGCTAAGGTTAATTACAATTTCAGCTATGGCAAGAGACATGCTGTAAATGATTTAAAGAATAATAAAACTATAGAGGTCAAAAGAGCTGATAAAGGATGTTTCAGTCATCATAATGAGTAATGAGTTGGAATAATTAGACAGTTTTAGGGATGATTATCAGAAATTAACATGTGATCGCACTAAAGAGTTTCAGCTGCTCTTAGATGGGATTACTGATAAGGTTTTGACAAAGGGGCAGTTTACAATTAATAAGGCTATTTTTTGTCATCGTGAGGATGGTAACTCAGTATTGTAACACATTAGTTAAGGACATAGATGTTTAGATGGTCCTAGATAAAGATGGAGGTCAAGTTTTGGCTTTGTATGTCTAAAGTAGAAAAAGGACAACATTTGGGCTCATTTATTTGTAATTAAGACATCTATTAAAACAGCATAATCCTTTTTTGGGGGTCATAGTAAAAAAAAAAAAATTAATTTCCTAAACCAACAGGAAAATCTTGGACATATGGTCAGTTAGACAGCCACGTTATGGGTGGGGAACTGAAATTTTGGGGAACTGCCTACAAAGTTCAACTCTTTTGTGCCACTTGGAAAGACTTAAAAAAATAACCCATATTTTGTTCTGCTACTCTAATATTAAAAGGGATGGAGTGA
>WEKW01003429.1:200-25212 GCA_013389905.1 Sula dactylatra | reverse complement strand
TATACTGGGTCTTGACCAGAGTCCTAAAACTCACTGTTTTGCTACTAATGTGCAGCTGGTTGTGATGGGGCGGACACCAGTAGCTTCTCTGTGAATGTTGGCTAAATCTCAACACAGGCCATGGTAATTTCAAGTCTTCTTCAGCACTTTCACAAGTAAAATTTTGCAGAATTGGGTCTGTCTGTTTTAACACATAGAAGATGGTGTATATCAAGCTTCCTAGTTATTCAGATTATATGCTGCTGTAGTGTAATAAAGTTAAGGATCACAGAGTGTAAATCCTTTATAAAACTTAAGATTTCTACTTAATATTAGAAATCTTTCATTCCAATCTAAGGCCTGTTTAGTTGGTTTCCTTTAGTGTCTCTGACTCATGGTTACTAAAGCAACTCTGGCACTGGAGGGAGGAATACAGTAAAAAATATTTATGTTATTTACTTAAAATTAAAGGCATTTCTTATTTAAAGATATTTATTGGTATTAAAGATACTTATTGCATTTTTCATTATAAAATTTATTTTATAAAATTTTAATTATACAAAATAAGACAAATTCTTACTACTCTCTTTTATATTTAAACTAGAGACAACATTAAACAAATTTTCTCCCAGATGGGTGGGACCAAGAGAATCCATATAAGGCATATGGATATATATATGGACACATATAAGAATTTAACAATAATTTTAAAAGCATTTATGTAGGATTGTCTTTGTCTTTTATCCACTTCACCAGCCGTACATAAACCTCTATCCTAAGACAAACGCTGGTATAACCCCTTTTATCGGGTCATCAAGATTAGAGATAGACAAAGCCCATGTTGCTGAGAGCTGATTTTTTCAGGTAGACCCAATAGAATTTCTATGAAGTCAGCTGAGTCTTATTTTGACTTTAACTAAGTTCAGCTGATGGGAAGTTATAAAGAGGTTCATTGTAAAGCAGTAATAAGAATTTCACTGTTAAGCTTGTTGTCCTGTTTTCTAGCTGGAAATTGGAAGGATTTGAAACTTATTCAGGGATTTGAAAAGTCAGCAGTTTCTCTTCCCCTGAAATACTTCAACCAGGCAAAGAAAATTTTCAGGCCGTATTATGACCTTAATTCCTCCATATCACCCATTATCTGCTTGTTATTGAGCTATAACAAACATGGAGTCCTTCAAGGGTTTTTTTCTCCCGAAACCACTTTAAGAATAAATGCTAGCAATATTGAATTAAGGACATATTGTCAAATGCAATCATTTCAGGGTAAGTAGAGGGTTTTTTTAATTATGGCTGGCATCTTGGATAGATAGGTGTAATTAAAAAAAAAAAAAGCAAGGCTAGAGTTTATATCTAAGAGTGTGCTTAAAGTGGGTTCCCATCAGTCTTTAACTCCGTTTTTTTAATATGTATGTTATAGCAGAACTAGCCACAACAGCATCATATGATTTCCTGGATAATATGTAGTATGATAAATTAATTTACACAAGTTAAGTGGCTATGTATGACCCACAGTGGCAAAGAAGTTCCGTAAATAAAACAAAGTTAATTAAAATGTTAGCAAATATAAATAATACAAGGTTAGTGAACATTGTTTCCTTTTAAATTAATAAATATGCAAAGGTAATGTTTATAATTAAAACTAATTTATCTTCATGCTCTGTTTAATAACAGTGGTAACATAATGTTACATGCAGAAATGTGGTAATAGATTTGTTTAGCACTGACATTATAAACAAATGTCTCAGTCTATTTATTCTAAGTTATGATACAGATTCTTTTCACATGCATCTGATGGCCTTTAAACCATTTAAAATGAACTACATTAATGTAATCTAATCTTGATACTGAACATAACATTTCAGTTTGAATTATCCAGAATCCATGATCCATTTTATTACTCACAAAGCACTTTATACATTCATGATAATGGCAAACCTTGCTCTGTTATTTAAATCCCATTTCAGATGGGATTTTTTTTATTATTTTATTTTTTAAAACATTTTTGGTAGTAAAATACAAATAAAGAAAAGTCAATGCTCAGTAAGCCCTTTAACAAAGCAAACAATTCAGCTTTTTATGACATTAGCAAATAATAAAGAAAAGATCTGACATTTACACTTGATGAAATTTTATGCTATAACAGAGATGAAGAAAATGGAATGGAAATCACACATGATAAAACCTGTCCATGAAATTCAGACAGGTCTTAAAAATAACCACTGCTAAATATTTTGGGAGTTCTCTTACTTTAAGGACCGTATTTTACTGGAAAAATCTGTCCTTAAAAGTCAGTTCTTCAACACATGCAAATCTCTAGTTGGAGTCATTCTTGTAAAATAATAATGAGGTACTTCAGGGGATTTATTCTTGTAAGAAAGAAGGCAGCATAACATGGTATAGAAATATTCAAATAGAGGTTTGTAGGAATTGGAACTGATTTGATATAGTAGTCACAAGAAATGGGTTTAGTTTTCCTGAAAAAATCTGGTAAATGTTCTTGGAATTTGCAGTTAATCAACTTGATTTTGAATTCAAAGTACCTTTTAGTTGATCTAGATTTTCAACTCATGTACCCGTGGCTGTATTTTCTGGTGTTAGAATATTACATATGATGCTAGGAGCAGTTCTGAATATTAACTTATTGCGGTGAAATTTATTTATAGTTAATTCACCCTTTTCCATAGAAGATCACTCATGTGCATAAAAATAGCATACACAAGACCTAAACCTGAGGTGAGCAGCTACTAGCACCTTCCTTTAAATAATAAACTAAATTGATTAAATATCAGATTTATTTGAATAGACTTTGAAAGCACAGTTCAGGCTGGCTTTCCTCACTACTTTGTTAGCATCGTGATGACACAGAGCTGTAGAATCAGGTATCCGGTTCATACACAAAGCAGTACCCCGCATATTAAAGGAAGATGACTGCTTTAGCCCAATATCATGAATCAGAGCTTATCTGATCAACTCACCGGTCTACAATTAAAAAAAAGACAATAAAACATATTCAGTGTCTGAATACTAAAGAATAAATTAAAAGAACATTCTGGATTTTATGGGCTTGCTTTACGTCTCATATGTCACAAAAATCAGCTCCACAGTAATTGTATATGCATAAGGCCATTATTAATAAATGGCCATTTTAAGAAAGCATTTTTAGAATTACGTCATTCTCTCCTGTGGGAAAGTTTATCTTTTGAAAACTTCACCTTCAGTGTCATACCCAGCAGAACTTAGTCCTTGATAGAAATGATGCATGAATGTTTCTTTTCTTTTTGTATCTGCATACTAGCAAGGGATTTCAGTAGGGACATAAAAGACTGAAATGCAGCTGATGTTATAGAAGAAAACAAAAAAAAAGGAAATCCTCATCACAAAGCTAAATCCACGCTAAAAGTGTTTCATTATACCACAAAAATAACCAATGAGCAAAAAAAAAATCTAGTGAAGCATGGAATGTATAGAATTTCAAAAAGCTGTAATGAGTAAGTAAATGGGTTATAAACAGGTAAATGTGATGGTGTTTTAGAAAAATGGTGTACAAGAAAGTAATGGAGGCAGAAATATCAGAGGCTGTGTGATTTACATGGTGGCTCTCAGTGCGATTTTGGTGTCTGGGATGGTGTATCCCTGTCAGTTTTGAGGCAAGCACGCAATGTTGGGCCAAGAAGAGCCGTCAGATATAACCACAGAGGAGAATTAGGAGCCAGGAGCTCCTGGCTCTTAACTTTCAGTCCCAGACCGGCTCCTTCAGTTGTGTTGGAAAACTTAAAACTGCCCAGAGGCATTTTCCTTGTTGTAAGTGTGAAGTCGGTAACAGGTTAGTTAATTCTCTTTAAGGAGATTGGATGGTATTGTTTAACTGGTGAGCCTTAAACATCTTTAAAATAAGGCATGCATTTGGTGTAACTTTTAATTGCCATTATTAGGACAGAGCAACGGAATATTTAGACCACTATTTTGGATGTTCCATTATGACAAAAGGAAGGCCTCCTAAAAGGTTACTTTAAATAATGTATTTAAGGACAAAAAAGAAGAGAACATTTTTACAAGAAGTTAAACACCAGCTTTCAGCTGTATCATTCTCTTTAAATGATCTTTTATAATAGGACACTAAACAAGAAAGGTACCCTCAGAAGATGTACCACACTATTTTCATGTTGATTGCAGTAAGTGCTGAGAGTAGAGCGCATTCTGTGTAAAATCAATGTGGAGGGTGCGTGGGGGAAGAACAAAGACATCGGGATTTATCCTTTAAGTGCCTCTCAGGGAACAAAGCCGTGCCCAGCAAGGGCAGGAGCAGAGACCAGGAGGAAGGAGGTGGACAACAGGAAGGCTATCACAGGGTGAAAGGGGTAACACAACAGGAAGAGCATCAGGAGGGAACATCTTCATTAAGTTTATCATGTATTTACTTTCCTAAATCTTGTGTGTTCAGTCAACCTTGATTCCATTCTGTGATATCCTTGCAGATTTATAGTAAACATCTCCCTTCAGGGTAGCGCAAAAGAGATAAACCTGAATTATAAAAGAAAAAACCAAAACCAACCCCTCCCCCTAAAAAAAAAAAAAAAAGAAAACCAACAAAAAAACAACAAACAAAAAACCCCAACCAAAAACAAAGGGAAGAAAGGAAAGCTTGGTACAAAGCTGTCATCACTGATACTATCTGATAGCATCTGAAACTGATAGCCGCAAACCCTGGATACAATATGACAAATTACTCCAATGCTCTTTCACTAGAGAAACCTTTTTCCATTTCTTCTTCAGAAAAAACTTTCCTCAGAATAATCATTAAGGCAGGCCTAGGGAACTGTGTTCATTTTAGAGCTTTCATTTTTAGACTGTTTAATATTTATATAAAGCTCATGTTAAGTTTATGCACCTGTCAAAATACTAAATTACATGATAGTGATTGCAAAATGAGCTATTTATCAGACAGATGTCTCTACCAAACCTGGAGTACATAGATATGGAGGGGCAGATCCCCTCCCCCTAGAGGGTAACGGTGCTTTATTTACAACAACCTGCCGGGGAGGGGATGTGTTTAACACTGCTGGCTCCGAAAGCTGTGTGGGGTGAATGAGCTCTGCTGAAGAACGCCCTTTCCGCCACATGAGAAATAACACTAATAACTTTCTATTGAATAAAGCCTTGTGAAGCACAGGTAACTATTCTGATGTATAGCTTACCTTCACGTTTCCTACAGGGTTCTTCAAAAGTTGTCTTGTTTTGATATTGGTGGCTTCTTTCTCCAGCTGTGGCCTTAGGAGTGAAAAAATAACGTGAGGATACATTTCAAGTGGAAGACAGATGTTCTCATGAAAAGATTCTGTAATCAACAGCATTGTAGAATAATGCTTAGAGGTGTTAAAGTCTGACCTCAGCCAGCTGTAAATTGTAACTGAAATGTGCTGCTTGTTACTGCTGGGAATAGGTCAGGGTGTCAAGAGCCTGAGTGAAGGGGCAGAGCTTGAGGGAAAGGTCCTAGCAGGAGAGGATGGAGAGGTGACAAGCTGAGTAACACAGGGCGTTAGTAATACCACAACCCATAGGAAGTTTAAGCAGTTTGCTATAACTTTCTCCAGATGTCTCTGAATTTATGCCTTGCATTTGCAGAGTATCCATTTGCCTTGGAGCCACCTAGACTGCCCTGTGCCTCTGAGCCGTGCCACTAAGAGATGGATGCAGTGCCTTATTTTCATCTTCAATGAACAGCCACTGTGCATTGGAAACGCCCTGCATGTACAAACCTAGATATATATTAAAAAACAAGTATGCTGGTCCTAGACTTTGGATGCTTGGATCTGGCATCTAGGAAATGTAGCACTTTGGCTCCAGCAGGCTAGGCTTCTTTTACAGTATCTGAAAGAAAAAGTCAATGTCTTTATGTCCAAAGTAGTCTTGTGCTGCTTTACAAAAAAAAAAAAAAAAACACAAAAAACAAAAAACAAACAAAAAAAAAAACAACCAAAAAAACCCCCAACCAACCAACCAACCAACCAGCCAAAAGTATTTATTTATGAAGAATAAAATGCATGGGCTTCAGTCTGCTTTGGAGAGAAATTCTTTGTAAATACAACTAAGACTCTCTAATCCCTGTTATAATAAACTCCACTGATCTGAACAGGTGTATATCACAGTTGCTGCTTTTCAGCAGCACACTTCCTGCGTGATCCGTAGAGCAAAATTTCTCATACTGAGAGAAAACCAAGGAAAGGCAGAAGGTAAAAGAGCTGAATTCCTCCCTCAGATGCAAATCCGTACCAGTTTGCGACTAAGCTCCCTTGAATGTCTGTGCACTTAGAAACCAAGAAGGAAACCAGCAGCCACTATCTGGCTGGCAAATCACTACCCACATTACCCAAAAAGCATGGCAAAAACCTGGTAAATGTATGTTTGGAAGCATGCAATTTTTTAAATAAGTTCTCAAATTCAAAAGCCATTAGGGAATTTTGCAGAAATTGTTGATATATATTAGCATAATAGAAAAAATATGCTGCATATCACTTGTGTGTGTTGCTTACCTGTACTTATGCCAGTTACTTAATCCATATATTAAATACACTGGGGAGAGAGTTTTTTAACTCAGTTTGCATTTGTTTTGATTCTGTGTGATGGATAATGAATTATCATGTTACTGATATACCTATGCAAAAATACAATGCACTAGATGTCTAATTATGACCTGAAGTGAAAATGAATTATAACTCCTCTTGATACTTCTTATGATTTGCTGCATTATAAATAACAGTGATTTATTATTGTTTCACCTACTGCTCTGCCAGTGATGGATCATAATAGTAGATCATAATAATTTTGAAATCAGAACAGAGCTGTTTTTTCTTCCATATAATTCAATTTTAACTCCACTACTGAGGTTGTTGAGTATCACAATCCATCTACTTTATGTTACACTTTATTAGAAAGAAGATATGTTAATATATTTGGTAGCTGCTCGTTACTAACATCTGTTTATTAGACTTCTCTGTTAAACTGTCCAACATACCTTTTGATAGTCTCATTACACTTTCAACATGACCCACATGGCGACTACCACAAAAAACAGATGATGAGGGAGCAGTATTGAAAAAGAAGACTTCCCCTTCCATACGTGCTGTACCATTATTGTAAATTTTCAGATCAATATGGTCTTAGTGCCATAGTATTCAGTGGTTCAGTAAGACCCTTCTTTTATGCACTTGGTTCCTGGTAGTGCTTTATATTCAGTTATTCCATATATTGCCCCCCTGTTAAAACAGTTGGGCTGGGTCTCATCCAGATAGTCCTCAAGCAGTGGGGTCTGGACAAGGACCTTCCCTTCTCCTCTCTGTGGGTGTTTTCATATGTTCACCTCTGCAGTGGGAAGTCTCTCACGAAGCAGAAGCATCCCTGCCATAAATCCAGCCTGGGGAAGGTGCATGAAGCCTGAAATAATTTTGACCTACGTAAGTACATTTATATGCAACAAGTTCACCAAGTGTTTCCCTCAGAAGACTCCGAGTCTCGTCTCCCTCTTGCTGCCACCAGATTCCCCTCACACAGCTGTCATCATGCTCTGCTTTCTTTTTTGATGCTTCAGCAACCTGCACTCCCGTTCTTGCTAAGGGCCCCAGCATGTCACCGCAGCAGATGCTACGTAGTTAATGAGTGGCTGAAGCAAGACTCTCACTGGCAGCTAATAAAAACTTTATATTTGAAATGAAGTCCCTTCCCTAGAGAGAAAACCGCCTTCTCCAGCTTCAGCGATAGCAAGAGGAGGAGCTGACGGATCTTACGGTGGAACAGATCGGGCACCATTGGCCATCACCGTGCTTGCTGTGCACAAAACTCTCATTGCTAACAGTGATGGACTTTTATTCAACAGCGGTTGCCCCCATCTATAAATACAAGGCTGTGTCTTTTAGAAATCTGTTCCATTTTAATCATCTTATTAATTTAGTTTGTGGCTGCATCCAAAAACCCCCAGCTGCTTCTACAGCTTCCTTTGAAGTGGACTGTGCCAGAGCAACTCTCTAGAAAAGAGCTGGCAGATTAATGCAGACTGGATGCCAGAGATATGGAGCTGGTCACCAGCTCTGTCTCACTCGGTGGAAAGCAGAGGAGCTGCCGTGGACAGCTGTATGGTGGCTCCGGCTGCAGGGTACAATCAGCAAAAGCATGAAGCAAGCTCTGCAGAAGCAGGTACGACAGTGTCTGCAGGAAAACAGAGGCAGTGCTTGCTTGTCTTTGCCGAAGAACTAAACCTCAGCTGAAGTCAAGGGCTTGAGAGAAGGAAAGAGGTACAGACAGCTCGTGGTGAAGGAACATTCATTTTTTAGATGTGTGTTTGTGCACCATGGCCTAAAACACACAGTGGGAGTATTATTGAAAACTGTCCTAGATGGCTTAGTCTTTATTTTTAAAGGCTATTAATGGTTCATTAAGCCCCAGATAAATTATTTCAGTAGTTAATTATTATCTTAGTTTAAAAAAAAAAATGTGTAGGCTATCTCTGGCTTAACAATTAAGACTTTAGTGATAGGACAAGGGGTAATAGCTTTAAACTGGAAATGGGCAGATTTAGATTAGCTGTGAGGAAGTAATTCTTCACTGTGAGGGTGGTGAGGCATGGGAAGAGGTTGCCCAGAGAAGGTGTGGACGCCCCATCCCTGGAAGCGTTCAAGGCCAGGTTGGATGGGGCTTTGAGCAACCTGGTCTAGTGGAAGGTGTCCCTGCCCATGGAACTAGATGATCTTTAAGGCCCCTTCCAACCCAAACCATTCTACGACTCTATGAATTTGATAGTTATCTTCTTTCTTTATCCTGTGTTTGCCCATGAGCAGACAGGATGGGTTTGCTTGTTTGTTTGAAATTATTTCTGTGAGCATACTGCAGTCCATAAAATGTTTTCAAATTTTTTTCTGGCTGTTTGCATTTCAAAACTGGAGTTGTTATGCCTGGACATAACACCACCGACAATTTCCCTGATACCCTGTGTGGAGTAGTTACTTTTTAAATTTGGTTGAATTAATATTTATGATGCAAAGTGCATTTCCTCTGAATATTCTGCAACATCAGTTCAAAATATTTTTTATGACTGTGTCTACCATTAACTTGTAAATGTATGGAAAACAGGCACAAACAGAGTAATTGTGTGGTTGCATTCCCTCAACCCCTTTTGTAATGGAGAGTTTCTATCATGTAACAGCTATTGGGAGACTCTCTGAAAAGAGAGGGATGGTGTCAAACTTGCTCCTCAGAAACAAGCCTTGAGGTCCACTGCAAATCCTCAGCGCCCACTGACACTAACCTGCGGCTTTTTGGGAACCTGACAAAAGAAGGTGAGAATGGAGCGGGACAGGATGTCGTCCTACCTTCCATCACAAGGTGACTCCTCCTAATTGCACCTGAATAAAACAGGGCAAAAGAAAGTAGCTCGCACTGTAGTAGTCCAGTTTGTGTGCTCTCTAGATAATGAGACTTCAGTCTCCGAAGATCTTTTTGGTGTATTCCACAACTGCTAATTTCATTAAATGGCCATGAGATGGGAGTATATTAACCAGTCAATATAGTTTCACTTTTTCTTTCCCATTATTATTTTTCTTAGGCTTCTTATCCTTTGGTTAGGAAAGGAAATGCATATGAAGTTGTATCTCCACTTCTTGTTTATTGAAGAGCAAATAAATATGACCATGTGAAAACTTTCACAAAAGCCAGACTTTAATGGACCTCAGAAATCTGGGAAGAAATGAATAAGTAAAAAGAAAAGGAAAAAGTAGAAAACCCTAGAAGCATGACTGGAATTTGTGTGTGTGTGTATCTCTCTCTCTCTCTCTGTCTCTCTGGCTTTAAAGCTCCTGCTTTACAACTGAATAAATAACTCCTTCAGCAATAATTTATTTGCATGCTGTTAATTAGAAGCATAATTAATTTTTGTAGATTATAAATAATGGTGTGCAAAATGTCATTCCCAGCAGATCAAATGGAAATAATATAAACATTCTTAAAAAAAAAAAGAATAGCTTGCAATGAAACCGATTTAAATTAGTTATGATTTTTTGTGATGCCTTGTACTAATGAAAACTATAAATTTGTGTCTGAAGTTAGTAATTTACTGGTAGAATGCAAGCGTTCATTAATCATTCTGCTTTTTCTTATACTTGGCACATATGGAAGGAAAAATCTGTATGTTTACCACTGCTTCAAATAAACAGTAGCATAAGTAGATTATTCCCAACAGAAAGATTTTTCCCACACCCTAATCTCAGAGCAATCATTCACTGATCTAAATGAGCAGTTACTTAAACTGCTAAGAAGGGATGCTAATTAGCTAAGGAAAACTAGGCAAGAGCATTTAATTTTACAGAAAAACCCCAACCAACCCCACATAATTTTTTTCGTGTTATCTTATTTCTAATATATTATTTACTTTCAGTTTGCTTCGATGCTGTCTTCATGACAATATCATACTTAGGTGTGTCTTCTCAGGAGGATGAGTTCTTACAAACTTCTCTACTCTGAAGCTTTGGTTTTGTAGCCTCCACTCGGCTGTGGTTACAACTCTCACTTTCCAGTTAATTTAGGTATGTATTGGGGTAAAAATAGGAATGAATGTGAGCCTGCATTGCTCTCTGCAAGCAGGGAGGGTGGATGGACTCTAAACACTTTAAAACATGTGAAAGTTTTGGTTTTCCTACAGATGTCTCATGCCTCCAGGTCCTAACAAGCTATGTGCCTTAGAAAGAAATATCTTTTAGCTTTTGTTGCAAAACAGTATCTGCAGCATGTGATGCACAAATAACATCAGAGCTCTGCTAGGCTTTTAGATAACATTGGGTCTCTGACTATAGAAAACAAAAGCTGCTATGATGTCAGATTTTTAAGATCTATTAGATCTTCTCTGATGGGGTCTCTTGGCATCCCATTAGCAATGTCTTGAAGGCTTGCCCAGCAAAGATGCTCTGTTTGTTCACCATCAGATCCTGGCAGCCTCCTCTGTTGATCTGGTCAGCAGTGGGGATAATTAGGTGGCATCCAGGAGATGTAAGGAAGGAGGAGTTTGTCCCCCAGCCATGGGAATCTTTGTTCCTATGGCCTGTCCTGGGCACAGACCTGTCCCTCTTCCATACCTCCAGCAGTGCTGAGGAGAGAAGGATTGGGATTATGGTCACCGTTGGTATGGGACTGGTGTTTATGTGTCAATCCCGGGACAAGCCCACCTGGGTGTAAGTAAAATAGCTGTAGAATGGCTTCTGCCATTAGATTTCTGGCATTTCTGGTCAGCCATAAGGGTAGATTTTTGCGCTTGAAACATCACTCGATCACAACAGCTTTGCAGTGCTGGCCGTTCTGCTGCTGCCCTGGAGTCACACTGGTGTAGAACTGGTGCTGCCTTTTGGAGACGCAGGTTGTCTTATTTTTTGCTAACTGTTGTCTTCAGTACTGTGAGGCTCCGATAGTAGACATCATGTGAAAACAGACAATAATCAACACAAAGTAAGGGTAACCCAACATTTTCATGGATTAGAAATTTGGTTTTCAACTTTCGATTCCATTTTACTCATCCTGTTCTGCCCTCTGACTTGCCAAAATTAAGGGATGTAAGGAAGGGTCTTTTCATGGAAAATGTATGGACATTGTCAATAGTCAGCTAATGGCTGCAGGCAAGCTTTCAGATTTTAAATTTATGTATTTATTCCATTAAAAATGAAATTATTCTACAGAGGGGAGAGGTAGTGTGCAACAATAGCACTATTACTGAATGGATGGAACATACTGGATATGGATGAAATTCTTGTACTGTCTTACATGCCGTCTTGTTCTTTCATCCCTGCCTCTAATTCCAGCAGACAAACAATGCTTTGTGGAGCTGACCTCATCTAAGATATAGATTATTACCTCTTGATAAATTGTATTCCCTTTAAAGCTCTTTTGCAAGTACAAGTATCTAAATCTCTCATACACTGTTCTGCAAAAATCCTTCCACCTCATTTTTTACTTTAATTCTTCAACTAGAATTTTAATATGTTGTTTAAAGACATTTTCAGGAGGGCTGGCAAAGACAAGTTTCTAACAGATCTAGGTGTTAGAGATTTTGCTGATATTTCTAGAAAGCTGCAAAAACTGTGTGTGAACAGTAGAAGCACAGCTAAATGTTGCTGAGCCCAGGAAAATACACTGAGCATATTCCTGCATACAGACATTAAAAATTGAGCATATGTGAAGTGTTTAGATTGGTCTTTGTTTTGTCTGTGAGCTGTGATTCACCAGTTTGGCATTCTGTTGAGTTGCCAGGCATCATTGTGGACCTTTGATGTATTCTCCATTACAATGCATGTGCTGTACTTCTGGAGGATTGATGAGAAGTGGAAAAATTGAAGACGTAGTGGAAAGAAAACAGAATAAGAAAGAATTCTCATAGGCTACATGGACACAATTCATGTCAACATGTGAATAAATACTTCATGTGCCTATGGCTAGACAAAAAACACTGAGAGACTTCAGTGCTCTGCTGCATTTTGTCTACGAAATTACTAGCATAGAAAATTGTTCTAAACAAGACACATTCTGAAATAATGTGTTTGTGTTCAAAGCACGGTATTTGGACATCTGCGATTATGGGTTCTGTTCTCAACTCTGCCACAGGCTTATTTTAAGATTTCAAAAAAATCTTGAAAAAAACTGCCCATGTTTCCCGTTCTCTATTGGTAATATAAGAATAAAAATGTGAGTCTGATTACGATGTTGTGAATTTGTGAAATGCTTTGAGGTCCTCCGAGAAAAGCACTAAAGACATGAAAAGAAGCATTATTTAATAAAGATTTAATGAATAAATAGCCTTTGGGCCTAAATGTACTAACACTAAAGATAAATTGGTTTATGACAGATACCTTTACCTGTTTAGTATAACTGCTATGAAAACTAGAAAAAAAGGGCTTGAATTTGAGAAAGCATCTGAACAATCTGTGATTTAGCATAAGTGTTATTCTAAATCCTGACGTCCAGATGAGATCTGTCATTGGATAGATTCACGGTTTTATATAGTAATATACAGAAATAATTGAGAAAGGGAGGATTCAGAGCTATGTGATTGAAAGCATGAAAGGCCCCTAAAGCCTTTCATGTTATCATCTTTGAATAGCGCTTCGGTCTTTTGTCCCTCTTATGATAGATGATGTTTTAATGTTGCAATGACAGCGAAGCTCCTACTCTAAATTGTGGGGAAAAAAAGTTAACAGATATTTAATATACATTCACTTACCCACAAAATCTTTTTCTAAAGCTAGTTACCACCAATAGTCTTTTCATTTGTTGTTGATGATGTTACTCATGTATGACTGCTTTCCTTCATGTCACAGTTAAATATAATGAGCTATGTACTGTAGCAAAAAATGTTAAATTTCTGCTTTGAGGAAAATAATTAGATTTTGAAAATATCACAAAATAGCACCATGATGAACTTTTGTATAGAAATGTTAGACAGTGGCTTCTTAGAGAGATACATGTATCATCTCTGATTTTCTTTATTCTGAATTATAGTTATATTTACTATTCTGTGTCTGACTCTACAACTTTTATTTTGAGCTGTTCCAGAAGCTTTAGCGAATCTAAACTGTTATACAAGTTAAAAAATGACAGAATCTGGCCTTTTATTATCAAGTAAGAGGGGAAAAATACCACATGAAAATGCTGGCCTCTTTCTCTAGCGTCACCTTTTCTATATGAAAACTAGATGGAAAGATTTTTTTTTTTTTTTAAATAGAGTGGAATCTGAGGGGGTAATTACTAAATGGGTAACTGATATGCCATACTACAGAGTTTCTTGGCTTATTCAGCTGCTCAGAGAAGCAGGACGGTGCCTTTTCCTTATACAATTTGATATAATCATGGGGCAGCCACAGCATCAGCTCATCCTTTTTGCAGGGCTCTGTGGATAATCTTGACCAAAAAGCATATAGAAAATAAAAAAGGATTAATTTTGAAATGTGTGCTTCACCAAGGTGCTCCTGTAAGACATCTAGTTTCTTAATGCAAGCTCTCCCTAACCCAGCCACCAAATTATTATGTAATTGAAGCTTTTCTTTGCTAATTATTAGGTCATTAAAAGTGTTCTGCCTCTTGCAAACCTAAGAAAAAAGATATGGGAAGCATTGTAGGAGATGACTCAGAGAACCTTGGGAGAAGTCCTTTAGCAGCTGCACTGTACGTATCCACTCTTATGCAAATGCTACAGGGCTACATTTTATTAAACAACACTGGAGAACATTCTGCATTGGTTATGTTTCATTGGGGTAACCACCACAACTGCCCAGATCTTGCAGCAAGACATACCAAGTTGATTCAAATGCAGGTTGTTAGCCATTCTATTTTATGTGGTTTTTGCATTGATTTTACAGACCGTCTGCTACTCCTGTTAGATGCTTTTGTGTTCTGTGGTTTTTTTCAGTCCCATCTAGAGCTTCTGAAATGCATACTCATAGGATGAAATGAGGGAGGGGGATACTGTTAAGTGCTGTCAGCTGTTGTGAGTGGGTTGTGTGCCCTAATCTTAAAGGACCACAAAATGCAAGTCTTTAGAAATAGGGAACTCAGCTGTAGTCTATTCCCTGATGGCAAACTGGTATGTGTCTGTTAGTGGTCATCACCTTTTGACCACAATGTCTAAAAATTAGAGAGAAATAGAGGAGAAGGGAGTTTAGCAGGCTCATATCAGAGAAATGCTTTACAAGAATGATGAGCTTGTTTGATTTGTACATAATAAGCACCAGGTGCCACACCGTACGTGTAAGCTGTGTTACTCACCATCCTGAGTTTCAGCAAAATCGTTGTGCCTGGCCTCTTCTTTTCCTGAGTCAGTATATACTGAACTTCAGATGGATGATAAAACCTCCAAAACATTTTAGATTCACCCATTACCACTGCCCAGGAGAAGATTATATATATACAGGTAATAACACATTCCAGGCAAAATGCCTGGTGCTTGTGGACCTGTTTAAATCTCCGGATGTATATTTTGTTTGCTTTAAAGACATTATATGAATGATGTAATCTACTATATGAATAGCAAATTATGTTTATGGAAATATTTGTATTTTATATATTTTAGAACATCTTACTTGGCATCTAAATGCAAAACAACTTCATTTTTACTGCGATGACATGGTCATGAATAGGAGATATTGAGCAATAGAATAGATAATGACCCATATGTAACAGTTGCTTTTAGATATACGGCCATGTTTATGGAGATTATGGGAAAGCTTCATGCGCTTCAGTGCAATTTACTAAATACAATGTGGGATGAAATTGCTGTTGGAGCACAGGACAGCTTTAGAAATGAGTAGCTTGTGGGGGGAAGCCTTATTCATTCACCTGGAACAAAAAGCATTAGTGTATTTAGATGATTGTTCTCTTGAAATAATTTACAAAATTGCAATACTTTTGACACTGAATTCCAGTTAATTGCTTTACCAAAAAAGGGCACTTGTTTTTCCAGGAAAAACTCCCTTCTGAACCTTACCTAATGAAGTCTTGAAGATTTCTGTCCAATTTCTTCATGTGTTTCGTCACGTCAGCAACTTTATTTCCCATCATGACGTCTTCTCCATGACAGTACCTCAAAGCCTTTTCCATGTTCCAGCCCTGTCTTCTACTGAAGTTGTTTAATTTAGTATTTCATAATCTTTCCCCAATAGCCATAAGTTCTTGCATAGTTAGAGGGGCAAAAGATAGCACATATCACTACTAGTCCAGGGCTAAACATGTCCTCAGCACGAGCAGCCAGCAGTAATGCGGTGAAAATGTACAGGGACAAAGTCCTCTGAGCAAGTCCTTAATGGGGACAGTATGTGGTTCTGTGCAATATGTTACAAGTGCATGGTATGTTACCACATGATTCCCTTTCCTCTATTCTACCCCCAGAAAAGTGTGTGTGTGTGTATATATACTTTATTATTATTTTTAGAATATTGTGAAGTACTCAAGGGTCTCTATGTAATGCTATACAAGCATCAATGCATGTTGAATTTAAAATAATATGAATGCAACTTAACTGCAAAAAGCCTGCAGTTAATTTATGAAATATCTCCTGAAATGGAAGACCACATCTTTCAATGGAAGTTGTGAACACTTAACGGAGGTAGCTAATAGGATTGGCCCAGCATAGTTGCAACTAATAGCGTACAGTGGGATTTTCAAAAGCACTAAAGGAAAAAATACTGTAACAGAGCTCCCATACTTAATCTTCTCATTGCTGCTAAGCTTCCATGGTATGAACTTCTAATTTACGTTAGGAAATACCCTCCTTGCTAGACTTGTGTTTTCAGGTTACAAAATTGGAAGTTCGGTTTTGTAAAGTGTTCTTGTCTTGATGATAGCTTCCATATGTTGTACTGTTCTATAAATCATCATAAGCCTGGTTTAGGTAGACATACATTATCTGAATATGAAACCAGAGTAATTCTTCATTACATTGAACAATTAAGATGTTTATGAAGCCTCAGTGTAGTAAGTGGTATAATTTGGATGAACAGAAACAGGAAAAGCATTGTGTTCTAGCATTCTTACAAGAGGGAGAGTGGTCCCATACAAAATCTGTCCGTGGCAGTCTGTACAGTATGCATGCTTACCAGGGAAGTAGCAGGATCCAAATTTTATGTAAGTGTTCTATTTCATGACAGTTTAGTTAGTTTCCATAGAGATAATTATGTTGTCACAAACTAAGGATAAAGATTTAAAGTGCAAGATAAATAGGAGAAGCACATGGACTTCCAAGCAATAAAGATGATGTTCTTTTGCTCTGAAGTAACAAAAGGCAACTGTAATCACAGCAGAGGAAGAGTGAGCTGTCTTTGCTACAAACATTGTTAGCATTCAGTATATCAACACCCTGTATTTCATACTATGCCTCTCAATACCTTTTTCTTCATGATCATGCTTTCAGTGAATAACAGTTTTCACCAGTTACATTAGAATGGGGCCAACTCTTTAGCTGGAATAAATCAGCCCAGCTGGACTGTAGTCAATGAAACTGTGCTAAATTAAAGTTGAATTAAACCATTTGAGAATTTGACTTCACATTGTTCACCTACCCTGCCAAGTGATCAGGTCAATAATATAAA
This sequence comes from Sula dactylatra, assembly GCA_013389905.1. Taxonomy (NCBI): domain Eukaryota; kingdom Metazoa; phylum Chordata; class Aves; order Suliformes; family Sulidae; genus Sula; species Sula dactylatra. Next base: position 8,125 of record WEKW01003429.1, on the reverse strand, counting down.
CAGAAGATAGATACCTGATGGATTCCCCCTCATAAGCAGATGATCCCTTCAACTCTCCGAGTTATTCAAGACAATCGTTTGGTCAAGCTTCTGGCTTACCAGTTGCCCAACCAGTTCCTTGCTGAGGGTGCTGGGAACTCCTGTGTTTTAATCACCATTGTGGTCAATTAGTAAGGCAGCACTTCGTTTTCCTTTTTGTTATTCCTTTTTTTTTCTTTCTCTCCTTTTCTTTCTTCTATGTGTTTTTTTTCGCCTCCAGCCATAGTTCTTTAAGTTAATGACAAATGCTCATTAAAGAGATGGATCTGTCATGTTTCCTAAGACTATTTGCACTGTTGGTCTGTGAAATTCTTGGTTGAAATTGCTCTCGATGTTTTTAACTGTTGGACTATGGCAGTATTGAAAAAGAGTCTGGATAAAGCCTGAGTGCAGGCATCCAGGTATGCTAAAAGATAAACTGAGGGCAGGTGAGTTGAAGCATGTTTGCCATCTATACAGCCACATCCATATGTTATGGATTTGTTAGCTATTGTTGTACTTGTTGGCCTTGTAAATCACATCTAACATCAAAATAACAAGAAATGTCCCCTTTGAATGGGTAATATGCTCAGATTTTTAAATTTAGAAGCTGCTCAACACCAAACCATTTGATACGTGTTGTTGATGGTGGTTATAAACATTGACAGTATAATTTGGTTCCCTGAACACGGGCACCCTGCGCCAGCCTGCCTCAGGGCTGCCAGAGTTGATGTGGGGTTTAGGAAGACCTTCATATGCTGGGTGTGTAGGAAAGATAGCATAGAAGACTGTAATATAAAGTGTAAAGACTGTCTTAATGAGTGATTATTTGTACATATATGTTCTATACTGTACCCATATAATTTCTATTTTCTATATAGTGCTTACATATGCAATAAATACATTAGTTATGCATAAATATTAGAAGGCATGATTGTATCTTTCCGTAAGGAGAGATCTATGCATCATATATGTAGCATACCTTATATTCTTATTTAACATAATTATATGTTGAAACTCTGCCTTTTATTTATTAATTCAATGGCACTGCCTCAGTTGTGTTCTTTGTTTGGCACTGACAAAAGCTTTTGTAACTTAAAACATCTGAGAGGGTTCTAGTTTTCTTTCTGTGGTTTCATGTTACTTAAGTGAGAGAGATGTCCTGGACAGTGTTTCTCTGTCAGCTTGGGCTCTTTGCAGGAGCCCTAGCCATGGCAGGGGGGCTGCCGTGCTCCCCAGCTATGCTGGAGCCCAGCCTCTATGAGCTGTGTCTAAATCTTTCTCCTTCAGATCAGAAATCCTCCCCCATTCATGTTATTCTCTCATTCTACCACCTGCTTTTAATCTGTGGGTGAGGCTTATGGCTCTTGTTGATCTCTCATCTGCTTATTTTGTCTTATTAGCTTCTAAAGTATATGGTAATTAGAATGAGAGAATAGCAACATAATAAGCAGAAAATTCATTCACATTGCCTTTTATCACTCATAGTTGTTTTTCTTGCACCCTCTTTTCACTGTGGATGCCTCCTCCTTTTTTGTTTCCTTTCTTCAATATTATGTCTTGATTTTAGCCTTTGGGCTGGGATCTTGCTGTTTCAATCCTAAAGTGATTTTTTTTTTCCAAAAGAATACACATTTAAGAAACTCTTGAGTTTTCTTTGCAAACTAGACTCAAACAGCGACTCAGAACTGAGGACTGAGCTGTCTGAATTGTGTTTGTCAACTAGTAGAGCAGTGGAATCTCACACCATTTAAAGCAATTCAGATTTTCTGTCCAGAAGTTAGTTATGCTGTAAAACTGAACTTGGAAATGTTCAAGAATGTAAGAACTGTGTGAATTTTTGAGGAGTATGTTTCTAAAAATATTGTTTCCTTACTGTGATGAAATTTTAATATATGCATTTCCAAAGTTACCAGTTAATCTGTGTGTGGGGTTATGAAACCTAGTGTTCCACAAACCATAGGTACTAAACATTAAGGCCTATCCTTGCAGAAACCCACAAAGTATATCTTATCCTTCTGAATTTCCAGTGGGGTTTTCAGTGCTTGCCACGTGAGAGAAGAACAAAGGTCTCAGCTGGATTTCTTTGTCTTTGAATTTGAACTTGAAGTCAGGCATATCCCGTAGAGACACTTGCTCACTTTAGGGTTGCATGCATTGCTCGATCTATTAATGAACTAGGATGGCAGCTCTGAAGGAGCAGGTTCAAGTCATTGTTTATATGATGAAGCACAAGAATATGAGTAGCAGATGCACTTATTTTCTGCTTGCAGGACATGCGATTATATCATGCAGTAGCACAACTCAAGCACAGGCAGTAATGCCTTCTTAAAGAAGAAACAAAGATCCTAGAAGTTTTACTGAGGTTCATTAGCAGAGTTGAGGGAAAACCTGTGACACATCAAGTGTTGCCCAGGCTTTGTATTTCAGACTGTTATTTTTACTACATTACTTCTGCAAGGAGTACGTAAAACAGATATTGCATACAAAATCTGCATATACTAAACCCAAAGTATTTCTGAGACTGTAAGAATCTGAGATTTTTTTATTCACATGTATCACAAAAGACAAGAGCCCAGGAGATGCTAGGCATCAGTATCATGGAGAAGGTGGACAGAGATGTACTACCACCCCTCCCCCTACCAACTTAAAAGCAGAAGCTATTGTAGAAGCCTTATTTTATTCTTTAAAAGGCCAGAAAGACAGATTTGGTCGTTCACTTCTGTGCCTTAGTGGCTCTTTGGCATTTAAAGATGTGGTCTCTCTTCCAAGATCTGATGCTAATGCTATAGCATCCGTTAAAATTCTCCGATGGTGGTTGCTGTTGTGTCTGCTGCGTTTAGATAGGGATATCTATCAGGCGTTCAGGTTATTTAATCCTATTGAACGACACTGTGAGATGTAATAATTGATTTATTCAGTGATCTCTGGCTTGCATTTATATCGTCTACCAAAGGACTCCTAGGTCCCAACACTTGTATTCAGAGAATTTCAAAAGGCTCATAGGGGATGGCAATAACTCAGATTATACCAAAAGACAATTTCTGTGCCTGGGAGTCTGGTATAGTTAGCAGAGTGCTTCAGTGTCCTCAGAGGTCAAATTAACCACAGCATGTTGTATAGCTGCTGTTGGTTTGGTTGCAAATCAAATGCCCTTCCTTTGGTAGACCTTCAGAATGGAGCACTTTGTGAGAATGTTCCTTGAAGCTTCCCAGTAAAGGCAATGATTTAAAAAATAAATCTTTTTGATAGGGTTTAACCTTTCACGGCAAGAATGCGTTAATGGCAGTTCTTCCCTTTAGCAACTTCTTATGGAAAGATAAGCTTAGGAACTGTTGTCTGCCTTTATTTATCAATAAAAATAAAAATTCAATTGGCTATGGTAAGTTTGCAGTGGGAATGCGGAGGAGAGGAATGTCAGTACTTGAATCATTAGGATCATATTTTTCCTTGGCCATTATTTTTCTTAAAACAAAAAACAACCACAACAACAGAAAACAGTGACAAATTGAGAATAAATATGAAGCAATGTCAAAGCTTGTCACTTTTACCAGCTCTGGGGCAGGATTAGGCTTTCAGCTCCTGGTGCTGTTTTCTCCCAGCACCCTGCCTTCTCCATCCACAGTGCTTTCAATAGAGACAAAAGTCTTTTTTTTTTCTTTTTTTTTAATTTTGGATGCTGAGGAATTGTGCCAGGTTGAGCTGGCAAAGAGATAAGTGCCACAGCAGGGAGGAAGATTCATAAATGATGAAGACACACTCTCTTAAACTTCCAGGCTCACAGGTGTTTTGTTATTAATGAAGCTGAAAAAGATGCTCCAAATTATGTCTCCTCCTTGACATGAGAGCTTTGGCAGCCCTTTGTGACTGAAAGCTCCTGCTCTTGCAGGTGTGTGGGATAAGCTTGCAAGCCAGAATGGGGAAACAAGAGAGAGAAAGAAAAATATTCACATACCCAAGGGATCCAAGGGATGGAAGAGGGAGGAAGCAGGGAGAGAAAGAAAAAAAAATGCCACTCAGTCATTGCATTCTGAAATGTATTCTGTCAATATATGGGAAAAGAGATAACTACAAACTTCATCTCCATGCATCTTATTTATTCCTCCAGCCCACATACACCTGGCAGCAAAGAGAATTGTAATCTGGTCTGTAACCCTACACCAACATCCTTTTTTAAATCCCTAAGCAGAGCAACCTAAAGGCTAAAAAGGATTTATAAAGTTTTGCAAGCTCCTTTCCAAAATATAGCAGTGATGACATCAAATCTTGGCAACAAAAGAAAAAGATTTATTTTTGTCAGTTCTCATCTTCTGTCCCTTATTGTTAAGACATGACTTATGGAAAATAATTATATTACGTTGGTTTTCATTGCCTTGTTATGGACGAATGAAGTTCATTTTTGCCTTTTATTGACACCATCTGTTTCTTTTCTGGCAAGTATCTAAGGCAGCATCATCTGGTAGTATTGTACATATAAGTGGGCTGGTCCTGAGGTATTCAGGTTGTACCGATCGTCAGATGCTCAAGAATTCTGTTTTTCCTTATTCGTCCTTCCTTGGCATAGTCTGACAAAACAAAAGACACCCCCCACACTCTAAAAGCTGAAAGATATGTTTTCTATTGAGAGGTATAGCAAATAGCTACCCGTTAGAGATAATGAAAAATTTGGATAATGCGTTTGGGAAGAGTTTCACTAGGTTCTTCTTGCATTCACCTTTCTAAACCACTGGAAATATCATTGAGCAATGCCCTCTCCTCAACCCGTGAGGGGCACAGCTGCATGGTCAGGGTAACCGCATAGGTCAGCGGCACAGGTGGATGTGCTATAGTTTTGAGGCTAATTAGACTTTTATCATTGTCTTAATTTCTGGACAACACCTTAGTCTTAGTTACTTTTTTGAGTATGTTGACTTATTATCTGGCAGTACCTACCAATTTCTCTTAACTGTAAAGGGACCCTAAATAATTAAGTTAAGCAAGATATACCCACTTACTGTTACATACAAAAGTAATTCCAGGTATTGATATAACAAAGGAATATGGCCTCATTTTCATATTTGTTGCAGTCAAATAAAAAAAAAAAGTCCTTTCCTAAAGGCTTTTATAGAAATTACTTGAGAAGGTTTTGGGAATCTAGTTTGATGTCAAAATTGAGCCTAAAGAGATCCTCAATGATGATTAAAGGTCTCAAATTAGAAACAGAAGAAAAATAAAGGTAATAGGAGCTTAACCTCAGAATCCATTTTATGCTGTGAACAGTATTCGTGGTGTTTTCTTTCGTTTGTGAGTCAGTGTCATGCGTCAACAATTCATAGTAATCACAGAACTAATGCACAGTTTAGGTTGAACATGGCTACACCTGAGCATAAAAGAACACTGAGCCACCTATCCTGGTGCTGAACAGCGAAGAAGTTGTTGGCCCTAATGTAATTATTGATTTATTTTTGGCTGGTTATAGGTGGAAAACAGTATTGTTTTAATAAATTCCTACTAAAATGGTTCGTAGATCTCTATGAAATGTGCCAGTGGCGACAGTTTGTGCAGTACATGCATTTACTAGGTTTTCAGTAAACGGGGTCCAAATATTGTGTAAATGCTTTATTTCATAAGAACTCAATTAGTTTCTATGGAGACAATTATGTTGTCATAAGCTGAGTGTTATGACTTCAAGTGTGAGATAAGAAGAGCATGGTAACTTCTAATCAGCAAAAATAATCTATTTTTGCTTTGTAATAACAAAAAAGCAACAGCAATCCACAGGAGTGAAATTAAAGTCAATGCTTTCTTTAATGTTGTCAGAGAGTAATATATTAATATTCTAAATTCATCCTGTGACTGTGTACACCTGTCTTCTCATATTACTTCTCATGGTTCTTCTGCTAAGAATTAGCATCATTTTTTAAACTGCTTATCCTGTGGTAGTGGAAAACAAAACCAGTAAAGCACGTATCAGGACTGATAGTTCTTCAAGGACCATGTGGCAGATCAGATCACAGATGCATGCACATTCCCCATCTAATGCTTCACTTGCGTGATGTAGCTGGGTTAGAACTATTTACTGGCATTTTAAATCTCTCTTACTTATGCATTAGAAAATGAAATATAGCCTGTAAGCTGGATGACATACTTAGCTTTTATAAATGCTTGCTCTTCATCCAGTGTACATTTTAAAACTACGAGAGCAAAAAGTGAAGATTTGGTACATATCATTGCTGTAGTTCCAAACATCTTTCCCTTACACTGAGCAATATTTTGTTCTAGAGGAAGGGTAAGGGGACTGTGACCTCAGGGCTAGACACAGCCTACTCCTTTATTTTGTATAGCCCGGAGTCATAAGATAATTTTCTTGTGTCATTGTTACATAGCTGTTAATATGCTAAGGTCTGTTTTGTCAAAGATGTGTGTGAAAGGGTTGTTCAGCCCAAGCAGGGAGGACATCCCCCTGCTCTTTAGGTACAGCGTGTGGAGTTTGGGGATGCTGTTCAAGGAACATACACTGAGCATAATGAAGATAGGAGTCTGGTAATTAGAACTATTTTTGTTTTGAGTAATGAAACACAGAAGAGGGAAATATACAGAGGGGACAAATTTTATAGATTTACTATACAGCATATACCTATGTGTAGGTGTGCATGTTAATATATATTCACAGAGTTTGCATCCTACTATGCAGTGAAAATATGAAACTATAATAAATTTAGTGTATTTTCTGTTTTGGTACACACATATACAGATACGTATGTTACATTTATATCAAGGCTCCCTCTTTCTTTTTTATTTTGTAATTCAGTAGCACTGTCTTGGCAACACAAATGGCTGGTTTTCTTTGTTCAGCATTGACAAGAGCTTTTCCAACTTAAAAAAAATCTGACACAGCTCCAGCTTCTTTTTTTTTTCTTTTTTTTTTTTTTCTTTTTTTTTCCAGGGTTTCATGTTACTTGAATGAGAAGGATATATACTAGTTGAACCTTCTGTGTTCAGCTGTTAAACTGACAGCTTTTTCTTCTGCCATGAGAAGGCTTTCAGTAATTTGGATGTGGTGCCTTTTTGCTGTCACTGCCAAGAACAATGCTTCTGTTCAGGCTGACATCAGAGGTATAGAATTGCTCTGTGTTTGACCTCTGATAGCTGTGCATAATAGATCTGTGAATCACAAATACTCCACAAATAATCTATTTGGGTGCACAGCTCAAGTCAAAACAGCAATATATATTACAAGGATGTGTAAGTCAGAGGAGAGAGAGTTTAGGGGGGAAGTCATTGCTAGACTTGCCATTCTGTATCAATGTTTACAAAGGAGCTATCTTCCTTATGCAAATGTGATATACCCCATCCCTGCTCCTGCCTCAGATCTACTTCATACTCTGAACAATAGCATTCAGGAGGCAGTTTTCTCAGAAATTTAGTTTAATTTACCTACAGATGCAAGAAGTTTTTGGAAGGCAATTTAGGTTATACTTTCCATTACTGTTGGCTGAAATTAGAATATGAACTTTTGTGTATAGTTTTCTAATATTCAGTATGCAGTGTAAATAAGGCAAGATGGCACTAGCCAGTAGGTTGCACAAAGAAATGAGAATTACTTGGAAGTGGGGGACAAGCTGGTTCCATTTTCATGCTAGTGTTGTTTTTTTAAAAACAAAACAAAACAAAAAACTCTTTCAATAGAGGTGTCATATTCTTCAGACTCCTCCAAAAATCTCTCTTAGAGTCAGTTATTCTCTAATTAGAATTTTAGGGGTGTTGTTTTGTCCTTCTTTTAATCACAGTAGAACTGAGAAGCCTTTCTAGTATACTGAAATATCAGGCTGTCTATAGATATTTTGATTATGAATAATCTTTCTTACATACTTGACAGAGTGAAGTTGCCTGAAATCTATGGTTTTGATGCATCTCTTTTACTGCTC
>WEKW01003427.1:23708-36337 GCA_013389905.1 Sula dactylatra | reverse complement strand
ACGATGAGCTCCTTCTTCATGGCCTGGAAGAGGGACATCTTTTGTCCTGTGCAGGGGTGGGTGTAGCCCGTCACGGCTCCCTCTGCACAAAGAAGTTTTTTTTGTAGCTCGCTGCCCACCAGCCCGGAGGAGACGGCCTCGTCCACGGAGAGCTTCTTGTTGTTGAGCGGGTCAATGAGGAAGCCGGTGGCAGCCTGCGCCTCCAGCAGCACCAGGGCTGTCCCTGGTCTTAGGATGCCCTTCCACATGGCCTGGTAGATGCTCATCTTCTCCACCTTGGCGGGGTCGGCCCTGGAGGGCACCAGCACGCCGGCGATGCTTCCTGTTCCCTCAAGGTATCTTCTCACACTTGCCATTTGTGCTATTTCTTGTGCCGTCTCTTTTCCTTCATTCAGATTTTCCATTGTTTCTTCTGTAATTATCTGTGCACTGAGAAGTTCTGATGCTGTTATTTGTTGTCTGAGTCCTTGGAACCACACATCTCTTCTGTCCTCTTCTTTTTCTTTAATGATACTTAGTATTGTATCAATGATTTCTTGTAGAATGTGATGGGTTTTGTCTTTATATATTTTCACCAGTTCTTTTCTTTTCTCTTCTGTGATGTATTCCGAACAGAGAATTTCCCACAGTGATAATACATGTCCTTTGTATTTTCCAACAGGCACTTGTACCTTTGTAGACAACAGGGCATTTTTTGTTTGCTCATCAATGTAGAAATAGTCTTCTGCTTTTTCCATGACCTGCAGCAGGTACAATCCAGTATCTCTGTCTTTGGAACATCTCTGTAGGAGCTGACTGTAACTGATTTTCTCATGAGTGTTAGGGTCTATAAAGCCTTTGCTACCATGATCTGGATCAGAAAGTAGGAGAAGCATATCATCATCCAAGCAGCCACGCCGGTAGGCCACCTCCACAGGGAGGCGGTGGCTGTGCACAGGGTCGATGATGCCACCGGTGGCAAGCTGAGCCTCGAGCAGGCGGATGCCGTGCTCCTTGGCTGTTATCTTTTGCCTTATGGCCTGGAAGAGGGATATTTTATTTCCTGCATGAGGATCTGTATATCCTGTCACAGCTTTCTCTGCCAACAGGAGTTTCTTGTGCAAGTTGCTACCCACCAGCCCAGACGAGACAGCCTCATCGACGGAGAGCTTCTTATTTTTCAGTGGATCAATGAGAAAACCAGTGGCAGCCTGTGCCTCCAGCAGCCCCAGTGCACATTGCTCTGTGAGGAGGCCCTTCTTCAGGGCCTGGTAGATGCTCATCTTCTCTTTCCTTGATGGGAGTAGAACCCCAGCAATGCATCCAGTGCCATCCAAGTACCTTTTGACGGTGTCCCTCTTTGTGAGGCTGGCAAGCGTGAGACTCCCATCCTGCAGCTGATCTAGAGTTTTCTTGTCTATTATCTCAGAGTTAAACAATTCTGATATTGACACATCCCCACGGAGTCCTTTAACCTTGAGGGCTTCTGCTTTTTGCTCTGTATCCTCAATAATTTTGAGGATGAGGGCCATAAGATCTTCCAGTGTGAGAGTTTTGCATTTGTGCTGCATCACTAGTTCTTTCCTTTTCTGCTCAGAGATGTAATGAGAGCAGAGAATTTCCCAGATGGAAACTGTTTGGTCCTTAAACTTTCCAACTTTCACTTCAAGGGCCTTTGAGCGCAAAACCTGTTTTGTAAACTCATCAATGTAGAAATACTTTCCTCCTTCCTGTACAACTTGTAGCATGTACAACCCAGTCTCTGAATCCTGGACACATCTCTCCAGGAGCTGCATGTAGGTGAGGTTCTCATGGGTGTTGGGGTCGAAGAAGCCCTTGGTGTCGTCGGTGGGGTCGGAGAGGATCCGGTTCATCTCCTGGTCAAAGTAGCCGCGCCGGTAGGCCACCTCCACGGGTATACGGTGGCTGTGCACGGGGTCGATGATGCCGCCGGTGGCGACCTGGGCCTCGAGCAGGCGGATGCCGTGGCTCTTCACAATCAGTCCCTGGTTCATAGCTTCAAATAGGGACATTGGGGCTTTTGTGTAAGGGTCAGTGTAACCCGTCACAGCTTTTTCTGCACAGAGAAGCTTTTCAAAAATCTCCCCTCCAATTAGACCTGCAGTTAATGCTTCCTCCACTGAAAACTTCTTGTTTTTCTCTGGGTCAATGATGTAGCCGGTGGCAGCCTGTGCCTCCAGCAGCACCAGGGCTGTCCCTGGCCTCAGGATGCCCTTCCACATGGCCTGGTAGATGCTCATCTTCTCATTGCTTGGCTGTATAAGGACCCCTGCTATGAAATTGCTGCCCTCCAGGTACCTGCGGACAGAGTCCATTTCAGTGACTTCTTTGACTGTTTTCTTCCCCTGGTTGAGCTCATCGAGGGTTTTTTTGTCTATCAGTTGAGACTGGAAGAGGTCACTGGCAGATACTCTTTTCCGCAGGCCCTTAAATGCAAACTTCTTGCCCTGTGTCTCAGTCTCTTTGATAATTGTGGTGACAATTGTTATGATTTCATGTAGCACTTCAGTATTCTCATCTTTGTACTTTTGCACCAGCTCTCTTCTCTTGCTGTCTGAGAGGTATTCAGAGTTGAGAAGGTCCCAGACTGACACTGTCTGTCCTTTGAACCGCCCTACGTTGACACAAACAGTCACAGATTTCAGCACCTCCGTGGTTTGTTCATCCACACAGAACATCGCGTTTTCTGACAGAGGAAGGAGCCAGAGATCTGACTCAGCCTCATGAATGCACCTGTCCTTCAGCTCCTGGTAGGTCACATTCTCCTTTGTGTTTGGATCAAAAAAGATTTTGGTGCTGTCGTTGAGCTGAGAGAGGGTTTGGTTCAGCTCCTCATCAAAAAAACCATATCTGCATGCAGCCTGGAGTGGAAGGTGATGGTGGTGAACGGGATCAATGACCCCTCCTGTGGCCAGCTGGGCCTCTAGCAAGGGAACAGCATCTTCCAGGGGAACCAGCTCTTTCCTGAGCGCTTGGCATAGTGAGATGGAGCTGCCCGTGTAGGGGTCTGTGTAGCCGGTCACTGCCCTCTCAGCTAGAAGGAGTTTCTCGGTGAGCTCTTCACCCACAATAGCTGCTTTCACAGCATCCTTCACACTGAGTCTCAGGTTTGTTGCTGGGTCAGTTAGGTATCCTGTGGCTGCCTGAGCTTCTAGCAGCCTCAGTGCAGCCCCAGGGAGAAGAAGATTGTTTTTCATGGCATTGTAAAAGCTCATCTTCTTTTTGGATGCCTCTATGAATACCCCAGCAATGCTGCCTGTGCCTTGCAAGTACCTCTTCACACTCTCCATCGCAGCCACTTCCTCGGGAGTTCTTATGCCCTGAGCCAGTTCTTCAAATGTCTTCTCAGTAATGATGCCAGCATCCAGCAGCCAGACTGCGGGGACACTGCCCCGCAAGCCTTCCAAGGTGATGTGGGTGCGGGCTTTCATTTCCATCTCCCCAACCAGTCTGAGCACGAGAGCAACCAGCTGCTGCAGCGACATTTCCTCAGACCGGAACCTCTCCACAAAGTCACTCCTCTGCTCCTCAGTGAAATACCCAGCGTGGATTAGCTCCCAGAGGGAGGCCCCTTTTTCCTTCACCACAGTTTCCTTAAAAATCCGTTGGATTTGTTCGTCGGTGTAGGCAGGAGCAGCTGTCTGTGGCAGAGGCAGCAAGTGGAAGCCGGAGATCTCATCCTTCTGGCAGCGCTTGATTAGCTCGGCATAGGTCACGGTCTCTTTGCTGTCTGGGACGCAGAAGGCTCTGTTGTTGTCACTGGGCTTAGAAAGGGCCTTGCTTGTGTCCTCATCCAGGCACCCTCGCTTCTGGGCAGATTCCACAGGGATATAGTGGCCACATGTTGGGTCAACGATGCCTCCTCCTGTAGCCATCTGCACCTCCATCAACTGCATGGCCTGCTTGTCAGCAATCAGGCCCTTCTTCATCGCCTGGAAGAGGGGGATCTTCTTGCCTGTGAAAGGATCTTTATAGCCTGTTACAGCACCTTCTGCGTGCTGCAGCTTCTCATGGACTTCTGGCCCAATGACTCCCTCCTTGACGGCATCATCCACACAGAGTTTCTGGTTGTTCACTGGGTCAATGATGAAGCCTGTGGCAGCCTGGGCCTCTAGCAGTGGGAGGGCTACTCCTGGTACCATGATGTTTTTCTTCATGGCCTCGTAAATGCTCATCCTCTGCTTTGATGGCTGGAGTACGATCCCCCCGATGCTGCCAGAGCCATAGAGGTACTTTCTGACAGAGTCCATGTGCAGGACTTCCTCTGGTGTGACGGATCCCTCCAACACCTTCTCAAACAGGGCCTTGTCGATGACACCGGTTTCCATCAGGTGGTAAGCGCTGACGCTGCCTCTTATGGCTGGGAACTTGATGGGGGCCCATTTTTTCATTTCCTCCTCTAACATGATTCGAATTTGCTCCAGGGTGAGCTTCCTCAGCTGGTAGTGGTTGAATATCTCTCGGCGCCTCCCCTCGCTGAAATACTCGGAGTTCAGCAGGTCCCACACAGAGACCTTCTCCCCCCGTAACCGCCCAAACCTGACCGGCAGCCAGGAGCTCCTGAACACCCGCCTGGTGGCATCATCGATGAACTGGCGCTTCCTGCTGTTCAGAGGAAGGAGGCAGAGCCCAGTGGATGGCTCTGTGATGCACTTCTCCTTCAGCTGCAGGTAGGTGAGGTTCTCGTGGGTGTTGGGGTCGAAGAAGCCCTTGGTGTCATCACTGGGATCAGAAAGGATTAAGTTCATCTTCTTGTCAAAGTAGCCGCGCCGGTAGGCCACCTCCACGGGGATGCGGTGGCTGTTGACGGGGTCAATGATACCACCAGTGGCGATCTGGGCCTCGAGCAGGCGGATGGCGTGCTCCTTGACGATGAGCTCCTTCTTCATGGCCTGGAAGAGGGAGATCTTGTTCCCTGAGTAAGGATCTCTGTAGCCGGTGACTGATTTCTCTGCAGTCAGTAGCTTGTCATAAACATCTGGGCCAATGATGTTTGCTCTTAACGCCTCATCCACAGAGTACCTTTTGTTGGCAGCTGGGTCAATGATGAATCCAGTAGCAGCTTGTGCCTCCAGGAGGATCAGTGACGTTCCTGGCCTTAAAAGTCCTTTCCGCTTTGCCTGGTAGATGCTGATCTTCTCCTGGGAGTCAGGAAGCAGGAGCCCACCAATGCTACCTGTCCCTTGCAGGTACTTCTTGACAGTGTCCATGCTGACAACTTCTTTGGCTGATGTTTCTCCCTCCTTCAGTTTCTTAAACAAATCTTTGTTGATGATTTCAGAGCTCAGGAGCTGGTCAGCTGTCACCCGGTCCCTCAGTCCTTCAAAGGTGACACGAGCAGTGGAAGCCGTTTCCTCAATGGTGGCGCTGACTGCCTTGCCCAGTTCTTCTGTGGAGAGTGTTCCTTCAAGGTACTGCTGGGTGAGAGCAGCTCTTTGCTCGCTCTGGATGTAGTCTGAGAAGAGGAGCTTCCAGAGAGACACTGACTTTCCCTTGAATTTACCTAAAGCAATGGGTACCTGTGTGTTTTCCAGAGCTGTTTGGGTCCTATGGTCGAAGAAGAGGTGGGTTCCCTCGGATGCTTCTCTGCTGTCTCCAGTGAGTGGCAGCAGCAGGAGCCCCGTGATGGGATCAGTGACACAGCGCTTGAGCAGGTCCGCATAGATCAGCTTCTCCTTGGAGCTGGGGTCGAAGAACCCTTTCATGTCGTCAGTAGGGCTGGAGAGGAGCTGTCTTGTGGCCTCGTCCAGGTACCCCCACTTGCAAGCTGTCTCTGTGGGGACACGGAGGTGCCTGCCTGGAGCAATTATACCCCCTGTGGCCATCTGAGCCTCCAGAAGGCAAATGCCATGATCCTGGGGGATGAAGCCCTTCCTGATGGCTTGGAACAGAGAGAGCATTTCTCCAGTGCAGGGGTCCTTGTATCCAGTGATGGTCCTCTCAGCTGAAGACAGTTTCTCATGAAGCTCTGGGCCGATGAGACCAACCCTGACGGCCTCATCAACTGAGTAGCTTTTGTTCTTCACGGGGTCTGTCAGGCTGCCGGTGGAGGCCTGGACTTGCAGGAGCATCAGGGCAGCACCAGGCATGAGGAGATGCTCTCTCAGAGCCTGGTAAAGGCTCTTCCGCTCACCAGAAGGCAGGACGACACCGGCCACGCTCCTTGTTCCATGCAGGAACTGCTGAACGGAGTCGTTCTCTGCTACCTCCTGGGCAGAAACTCTTCCTTCCTCAAGCCCTCTGAACATGTCAGGGCTGATGATGCCAGAGTCCAGCAGATCCCTGCTGCTCACCCTCCCTCGCAGCCCTGGGAATGTGATTTGCAGGGGCAAGAGGAGGAAGCCTGAGGCTGGATCAACAACACAGCTCTTTATAAGCTCCGTATAAGTGACCCTCTCCATAGTACTGGGGCGCCGGAACCCTTTGCTGTCCTCATTGCTGGTGTCAGACAGGAGCTGTCTCATCTCTTCATCTAAATATCCCCTCTCACAGGCAGCATCTGCTGGGAGCCGGCAGCCAGTGGCTGGGTCAGTGATGCCTCCGGTTGCGATCTGGGCCTCTAGCAGCCGAGTACCTTGCTCCCTCCCGATCAGGTCCTTCTGGATCGCCTGGTAGAGGGAGATTTTCTCTTCTGTGTAGGGGTCCACAAAGCCAGTAGCAGCTTTCTCTGCAGAGAGCAGCCTCTCCTTCAGCTCCAGCCCCACCAGCCCCAGCTGCACGGCTTCTGCTACGGAGACGTGCCTGTTCTTCACCGGGTCCGTGATGAAGCCTGTGGCTGCCTGGGCCTCGAGAAGACAGAGTGCCGAATCCAAACTGAGCAGGTGCTCTCTGGTGGCATCATAAAAGCTCATTACCTTCTCTGAAGCCTCTACATACACTCCAGCAATGCTGCCGGCTGCCTCCGAGGGCTCCCTAGAAGGACCCATCACCACCACGTCCCCATCAGCTGCTTTTTTCTGTTTGCAAGGCAATACGTCCTGGCCCAAGTGGTTTGCTCCTGGCGTGTCTTCCTGGGGGGAGATGGGGGCAGCATGGCCATTCACTGCTGGCTTGCTCTCCATCCTCCCGCTGCGCTCCTTTCACAGCTGTCAAGACTCTCTGGAGAGAGGGGACAGAATGGGAAAGCTCACTGAGAAATCAACTTTTCTATGGTTTGCATACTAAATATGGGGAAAAAAAGACAAAGAAATACCTCACAGGCAGGAGGAAGTAACAGCCAAAGGCTGCGCATGTTCAGGGCAGTGTGTGTGTCCCTGTCCCTGACATGCCAGAGCACCCTCTCCTTTCTGAGCTAGACTTGCTGGGTGCACTAGGACATCTCGGCGTGAGAGCGGAGCAGAAGCACCAGTGGGACCTGTGGAGCACTGGGCGGAGGCAGGCCTGGCTCCTGTGAGGCGTAAAGCCCCCACGAGTTGTCGCACGCATTTGACCACCAGTCTGTGCAGGGCTCGTCTCTGCGCAGAAGCCTTGTGCAGTGCTTCAAGGGCCTGGAGGGCAGCTGGGCTTGGGGCAAAGCACCAGCCAAAGCCAGCAGCCCCCGGGGAGCATCGGCGCTCGTTCGGGCTGCTGCTGACACTGGCACAGGGATGAGCAAACCCCGAGCCGGCGCGGAGAGGCTGCTCCCCTCTGCCGGGGACGGGGAGTCAGCCTGGCCCCCTGGCACGCTCCCCACAGCAGCACCCATCGGGCAGGGGCTGGAGCTGCCGCACACCCAGAGGAAGCGCTGGAGGCCCTTTCCCTGGCGCCCACCGCTGCACTGAAATGGGGTGTCTGCCCTCCTTGCACTGCTCAGAAAGCGGGGGGGGCAGCAGGCCACACTAGGAGCACGCGGATCTGCATGCCTGCACTCATGTTTGAAAAGCTCCTGGGCACGCTGGGAGCAACCGCAATACAGCCATTCTACAGCCCAGGTTTGGTGCTGGAGGCAGTATGAGGCTGTTGAGCTCTGGGCCGTGCGCACCAGGGGGCCGGAGGGCACTTGTGGCTGGTTACGGGCTGTGCAGAGGGCTGGGAGCTGTGGGCAGCCACAGCCTCCGGGCATAGCCCTTGCACAGCGGCACGTCCGTGCCTGGCACCCCTCAGTCCTCGAGCTGGAAGCTGGTCCTGCAGCAGGAGGCTGCGGGGTTGAAGCAGGCGTGAGCAGAGAGGGGGCTCCTGTTCCCTCGTGAGCCCCGACCCTTAACGCAGCGTCCCTGGCACCGGTGCAGAGCGCGGTGTGCCAAGGCTGGACCGGCACTACGCAGGCAGGTAAGACCAAGCACGAAGCGCTGTGGCAGGCTGAGGAGACCCGCTTGCCCGAGGTCCCGCAGCTGAGCTGGCTGGGTCGCGGTGCTGCCCACCAGCGTCTCTGGACCCGGCTGCAAGGCCACAACCAGAGCAGGGCTACCGCATGGTACTCACCGCTGTACGTGGAGGCAGAGGGGAAGGGCCCTGGCACAGCAGCTCCAGGGAGAGCTGGCGCCACGCTGACCCTCCTGCGGTGGTCGCGCTGGGGGGGATGGCGTGGACCCGCCGTATCTCGCTGCCCGCACTGGCGCCGGGGCGAGTCCTGCCTGGGGCTCACAGACCTACGTCCTTCCCCACGCCGCCAGCGCAAACCGGGGAGTGCGTAGCAGCGTGCCGGTGCTCGCAGGTGCCGTGCCTGGGGCCCTGCTCACCGCAGGACCAGGCTCTCCAGCGGGGCTCTGTGCCCCGGCTCAGTGCCTGTGTGCCCACTCCAGCTCGTCCCGTGCCCCGCCGCGCCAGGCCAGCACCTTTTCCTTGCAAGGGCTCCCCTGTCCCAGCCATGCTCCAGGCTCGCTGCCCATTCTGGGGGAAAGGTCCCAACAGGCGCCGGCTCCGTCCGCCCCATGATGTCAGCGCGAGCGTAGCCACGCGGGCTTGGATCTGCCCAGGCAATGCTGTTTGGTTTTGCAAGTTCGGGATTGCACCTGGCTCTGGTGCCAAGAGGTGGGGACGGCAGGCAGGACGGGCATGGGGTGCTGCTTCTGCTTCTGGGAAGGGCCGTCCTGAGCCACACTGGGAGAGGGGAGGAGGAGAGCACAGTCGGGACTCGGGGGTCTCTGCTGGGGGGGGGATGCTGTGGGGGAGAGCGAGGGGCCTGTCTTGCTGGCTGAGAGTGCGGGGAGTCGCTCTGTCCTGTGCGGTGGGCTGGGAGCCGGGGGTGGGAGCAGGGGGCTCCCCTGCCGTGCAGGGCTGCCTCCTCCATCCCACAGGCTCATGCTGGGTGCGCGCACTCGCTGGTGCCACGCACACGATGGGGCTGGCAGCACCTCACCACCGGCTCTGCCCACCACGGTCCTGGGGCCGTGCTGCCCTGCAGGGCTGGGAAAGCTGCTCCCAGCGCCACATCCCTTCCCTGGCAGAGAGATGCCGGGTTAGATGGCACAGGCTGTGCTGCGCTTGGGAGGAGCGGGGCTCAGCCTGGCCATGCCATGGGCACGGGGGTGGGCAGCGCCAGTGTGGCTGCAGTATCCCAGACCCGAGCCGGCCACCGGCACCAGAGCGCAGAGGGGATTTGGGCACTGCCGCCTGTAACACCACGGCAATTCCCAGTTCCCAGCAGGGCTGGGGGACCGGGGCAGGAACCCCCTGGGTTTGAGGTGGAGCTCCCTGCCCTTCCTGGGCTTGGGAGGAGGCAGGGGGCGTGTGGGCAGAGCAAGGACTCTTCTCCCTTTAGTCAGAAAGCGTCATGCCCCATGGAAACTTTTAGTAACCGACTCTGCCTACAAAGCCAGGGAGATTCCTGGCGGAGGTTCAGGCGCTGGCACCTGCAGCCCTCCCTGGGGCCACGGTCTCTCCCCAACGCGGGCAGCTCTCCTTGGCAGCGGCAATCGCTGCTCCGCACCCTTCACTTCTGGCTGCGTCAGAAAATGTGTCGGTGCTGGCGTGAGCCGTGGCTCTGGCCGGCGCTGCACAGCCCCTTCGCACCCACCGGTGCGGCAAGCCCGCGCACACCTCCCTGCCCGCGTGAGTCACCGCGGGAGGCTCTTCCTCGTACACCCAGTGCACGGGCGAGCATTGCAGCCACGTCCTACGTCCCACGTCCCGCAGGACGACCCCGCACGTCTGCACCCTCAGGGTGCACCAACAGGCCCGCACTGGCCGGGGAGGGAGAGGCTGCTGGGGGCTGTGGGGAGGTACTGGCAGAAGGGACAGGTTTTACTTGCGGAGTGGGAAGCATGGTTTCAGGAAGAGGGTGGTGGAGGGGAAAGGCTGCAGAGCAATGGGGAGGTCCGCAGGGCGGTCTCTGGTGGGACAGACTGAAGCTGGGGGTGTTTCAGGGGGAGGGAGCGCAGTAGAGAAGTTGGATGGGGCAGTGAGGGAAGGGTGATCGGGACGGGCAGGGTAGCTGGGGCACTTTGGGGGGGCCCTGCTCTGAGTGGGGCTGGGGGGGCAGCCCAGCACTCCTTCCCGGGCAGTGCTGCCTGCCCGGCTGCCGCGGAGCAGGGGACACAGTGCCTGGGTCCCACCGGTGGCCGGTGGCAGACGGGCTCCTGCCTGCTGACCTGCCCCGTTCGGTGCCTGGAGCGGGGCTGCTCCTCGGCTGCAGCTGTGGGATGGGGCTGCACCCTGCCCACGGGGGGCAATCCCACAGCATCACGTACCTACCGCACTGGGTGCTGCGGACGGGGCTGCCAGTCCCCCGTGTGCTCTGCCCCACTGCCCGCTCCTTCCTCAGCACCTGCCGCCCCGCTGAGCAACACCATGCCCATCGGAGCACGGCACGACTGCCGCCCCGCTGAGCCCCGCTGTGCCCATCGGAGCACGGCACGACTGCCGACCTGCCGAGCCATGCCGTGCCCATCGGAGCACATGCAGCCGAGGCAGCACGGACTTTTACCTGGGAGCCGTCCTGCCCACATGGTCATTGCCCCCTGCTCCCGCTCCTGGGGCATGCCAGGATCAGGGACCAGCATCTTCCCGCTGTGCTTGGCCACGAGGGCCAGCAGTGCCCAGCGTGCAGCAGCACCGTGAGGCTGTTGCCCTACGCCCGCTGTCCCACCCCGGCACCTGACGGCAGCCCCGCCAGAGCAGTGGGCGCAGACAATGCCTCATTCCTTGCGTAGCCGGGACCTGCCCGAGTCCCTCCCTCCGCCGTGACCCCTGGCGTGGCCCCATGACGCCCAGCAAGGCTCCTCTCCGCCAGACCTCTCCTACCTGCCCGCGGTGGTCGCGGGACGGGCTCTCCCGGCAGGTGTCTGCAGTCCCGCTGCTTTGCCGCTGCTTCCTGCTTGGGACCAGAGCACCTTTAAAACCTTGCCCTTCCCCGCCCCTGGGGATGACACACCGGCCCAGCCCTGCCAGAAACCTGCCGCCAGCCCTCCCCACGGCTCCCTCCGGGTGCCCGCGTCCCCCTGCAGCCCCATCGCCGCCCTCCCCGCGCCGTGCCCCTGCGGGGCAGGGCTGGGAGCAGGGGCGAGGGGTTTGCCGGTCCCAAAACGGCCGCAGTGTGGGAAGGTGGTCCCGTCCCGGCAGGCAGCCTTTTGCTTGGGCAGTGCCCTCTGCAAAGGAGGCGCGAGAAAGCGGGGAGAGACCTCCACGGGGCCAGTGTGCCTACGCTGCTCTCATGCCCAGCAGCCTCTCATCCTTCTCGCCATCACCCCACAACCGCTCCCGGTGCCAGCAGCCCTAGCAGTGCCCCTGCAACGTCCTGGTGGTGGCTCCCACCCAGCTCCTCTCCCGTAGCAGCCCCTGATGCCCACCCAGGCCTGCCGCGTGTCCACTTCCCACCGCATCGGCTGCGCCGCTGTGTTTATTTGGCCGGACCCCGGGGCTGCGGCTGCAGGGCTGACAGACCCCAGACTTCCAGCTGCGAGCCTGACCCTGGCACCATGGCAGCTGGGGTGGAGAGGGGGAGCCTTCCCTGCTCCCCTCAACCTTGCCCACATCCCTGGGTGTGCACGGAGAGCCTGAGTTGCTCAAAACACGCCCAAGCCACCCTGTTGCCACCTGAGTTACCCAAACACCCCGGCCCTGACTGTGTCACCAGCCCCACACCCTCCTCCTGGACCCCGCACCCAGCCCCACACCCTGCTCCCCGCTCCACCCCGAGCACCCCTCTCCTCTCCCCGGTGCCACGGGTGCTTGGTGGGCCCCAAAAGAGCAGCAGGCGGCACACACAAGGAAGGGGACCTTTGGGGCCACCGGGCACTGCGGGGTCGTGCTGCGGCCCCCTCCCGCTGCCAGCCCTGCGGGGTAACGTGCTGAGGACGGGATGCACACCGCTTGGGCAAGATGTTTATGGTGTGTGGGAGTGTGTTGTCTGGAGAGCTGCCGGTATCCAGGCACGGGGCTGGCCGGGCGAGCCTGCGGCGTGGCACAGCGTGGTCCGGTGGGCACACAGCCCTGGCGCCTGCCGCGGGTGCGGCTAACCCCGGCAAGTGGCGGTGCGCCCCATGCGGAGGGGCGTTCCCCTGCAGGAGCTCCCTCTGTGCCCGCTGCTTGGGCAGCGCCAAGCCAGTGGTCCCGGGAGGGCAGAGGGACCCTCGGGAGGATGTCACCGCAGAGCAGCCGGGGCCAAGAAAGGGGCTGGCCCAGACGATGCCCCAGAACTGTGGGGCAATGTCCGAACAGGGGCAGCACCGGTGAGGACGGTGAGAGGGGCAGGGGCTGCGTCCGCCCTGGCA